>VDFB02254699.1:0-44952 GCA_007258455.2 Sequoia sempervirens
ATCTAATATCCCATTTTTACAATTGAAAAATGGATATTTATACATTTGCATATGAAAAGACACATCCCTTTGCAATTCCAATGTCGGCGATCGGTTGTATTCGGGCTTTTGTTAACATTCGCTGAAAACTCGCCAAGACATCCTGTAGTCATACCGAGATCCAATGCCTCATCGATAGTCATCCTATAGTCTTATGTATTTTTTTGTGACATATCTGAGTTGGGGAGACGTCTCATAGATCGCCTTGTGTTACCGATATATACCCTTTAATACTTTCTGGTCCCTAAGACACAATCATTTTCTCACCAATGAAACAATTCTTCGGCGTGACATATGAGTCAGCAAGACTGCAAGACCTCATTCTGATGACCTTTGATAGAATTCCTTTGCACTTTGTCGATGAGACTGGAGCCACTCGGTGAGACATTACTCTGATAACACTTAGTCTTACCGATACATTATTTTTTTTGCTAGTCGGTGAGACAAAATACGTTTGGCAAGACCACATACCGAAGACATATGGTTTGGCCAAAGTGTTTACTCATGAGCTGATCTGTAAGACATGATGAGTTCACTATGACTTTATTCCGATGATGACTCTCTTGCCGATATGACTTTCTGTTGCGGAGACAATAAATGTGTCCTGCCAATAGGTGCCTGCATATAAATTATGATCAATGTGACATCTTTGAAGACTTGCCAATATACCTACAAAAAATATATATTAGCAAAAATACATTATGGATTGGGGAGACCCTGATCACCTCATGCCGATAGGAATTATATAGTGAAATATTAAGGATTAGATGGATTCATTGGAACCACATGGAAAAATATGAGAAAAATGTTGTGAAGAGAGGATTTTGTGCTTATGATGAGGAATCATTTGGAAACTGAGGGGTATGAAACAACTTGTAAAATTTCCAAAATTTTACAATTCTAATAGTGGCTCCGTCTGGGGATGAATGGTTGTGAAATCATTGCAAGGATCTAGATTTCTGGGTGAGTAGAGCAGACTCAAGATGATGAATCAGTGAGAAAAAATGGAAATGTAAATGAAACTGAAATGGAGATGAACAAAACCTTAAACTACTGTGCATGGAAAATAATTTTAAGAGGATTAAAAAGAGTTTTCCATGCACTGGCAACCCTGAATCCTCTGTGTTTTAACTTCACCTGTCTTGAGCTGTTACGATCTAAAATTCAAACCATAAATGATGGCTCAAGGCCATCCAAAAGAAAGGCACATACTTTCCTCTGTCAAACACTCGACCTTGCTTTGAGTTCATCAGATTCTTCTTGAAAATATTTATGCAATCTTCCCTATCACTGTTATTAAAAGTTTATAGAAAATCATCATGCTCAGCCTGGCCCAGATTCCCTTCACCATTCTGCAGTTCAAATTCTCCATTATCATTAGACAAATCTCTATTATCTTCAACATACAAAGTACATGCATTTTCAATACAATATTTCTCATTATCTTTCTTACTGTTATGTATTAGAAAACACTCTCCCAGCTTTACTAAAAGTTCACCATCTGAATGGTTCTCTTGAGAATCAAAAAATTCTATCATATCAACGTTGTTTGAGACAAACAAATCTGAGACCTTTTGCACCTCTTCCATATCACCATTTGGAAAGGACACTGGATTATGACTCATATCTTCAATATTATGCATATATGAGCCAATCAATGCTGGACTTCTATCATCCTTGGTATGCAAATAAATGTCTTCACCACATGAGTTAGAACTTTCAAAATCACATACCTCATCTTGAATGGACACATATTTTTGATCAACTTCAAAGGTTTCTCCATCATTTCTGGAAATGCACTGGGAGTCATATGAATCATTCCATAAAGAACATTCACTGTCAAAACAAATGTAAGCTGGACACAAAACTTTAGAATCATCTGTGTGTGCACATCTCTGGTATTCAAGAGTTAGCAAATCTAAAATTTGCTCACTACTGAGTGAACATGTTTCTTCTTCCATATCTTCTATTATTTCTCCCTCTTCTTAATCTCCACAAGAGCTAGAAATATATAATTTTTGTAAATCAAGATTCACATGATTTCCCTAAAACTCTTCCTCATTGTGACATGATACACAATCCCCTTCCATTTCATTTTCTAATTCATCAACATGGCAATTTTCAAGATCATTATAGTTGTTCTCTTTACATGTTGATGTACTCTCATCTTCATTTGATCACGTTCCATCCTCATCATGGAGTGGATTCAAAAAGAAATCATTATGTAGCACACCTTGGCCAGATGTCTTTTGAGATTCTTTAGTTATTTGATCATACAATAGTTTTGAAGAAAAATTAAAACTATTTTCAAGTGTGCAATATTCTTCTTCATCAATCATGTTCTCATGGTTATGAGCTACAACCAAAGGGTTTATTTGTTCACTGTCAAATGGATCCACATTTTCCATTGCTTCTTCCTCTTGATTACCACAAGAACTGCAAGAATCACCTTGTTGTAAATCAAAATCAATAGGTTCATCTTCACAATCAGAATATTCATTAGATCCCTCATAACATACACTACTTTCCCTATCACAATCTGTTATGCAAGAGAGATCTCTTGTATCTTTATCTTACTTATGCAAGCTATCATATGAACCATTTCGACTTGCACTTGTCTCATCTTCTATTGGCTGCATTGTTTGATCAATTTCTCTATACTCATTAGAAATATAACTATTGGATTCAACATTCATAGTGTTCTCATACCTTATCCTCTCCATGGAAGCAATGAATTTATTCACTCAATCACAGGCATGTTGCATTGATGATTCTAGCCAATAGGCTGATTCAGGTTTCCAAACCTTTATGAATTGTGCAACAAAGATTGGCCTCATAGGCTTACAATTAGGAGGTAATTGCATACAGATATTTATCATCCTGTTGTATAAAGAACTTTTATCTTCTCCTTCATGTCTCCTTATGTTAAGAAATGCATCAAAGAGGTAAATTCCACATTCTGATTTTGTGATGGAGTCCTGGCTTTGAGTATGTACATACTCAGCTTTTTCTTCTTTGAATTGTTGATTCTGGCATACATATTGCTGCAAGTTCTAATTATTTTGAATCTCTAATAACCCATTGGAAACCCAATTTGGTGTAGACAGATTTCCAAATTTCTCAAGAAATTGATCCTAAAATCCTTGGAGATAATCAATAGAAGCAATCGGTAGGCTATTAAACCAATCCCTAGCTTCATGAATAAGTGACATAAAAAATAACCTCATATGTAAATCCTCATATGGCACATCCAAGTCTTCGATGAAATCATTGAATCTCCTCAAATGATCTTCAACAGTGATTGCACTACTCCCTGTAAACTTAGGGACAAGGCTTCTCCAACTGCTATCCATTGGGTAAGGGTATAATTGAAAACCTGCTAAATCAAATTGTCTGATCATTGTTGTGTACTAATGATGGGGAGGATTATGTGGGTACTGATACTGATACATCAGATTATTGTATTGTGTATGATGATGTGGCACATAATGTTGACCATGAGGTGGTTGTATATTTGTATATTGTGTGGGAATATGAGGTGGATGATTTGGCTGTCTATATTGATTCCCTATTTGATGGTGAGGAACCTTTGATGGATCTAAAGGCCCTGCACTATGATTATGCTGCTTATGAGGTGTTACATACTTTTGGCAACCAGCTTCCTGAGCAATATTTTGAGTTTTTTGCAATTTGAAGTCTCTCATTGCTTGTATCATCTGGGCTTTCTCCTATTCTTCTCTCTCATTTCTCTGAGATTCAAACCATGCTTTTACTTCTTCATAAGTTAAAGATTCATAATTTTCTTAAGGAGTTTCATTATCAATAGGTCCATTCTGATTACCCTCCATTTTTAGATCATGTTCGTGTTGATATCTAATTCATTTAGGTTCGAGTTCAGCTTCAAACTCAGCCTATTTCTGAAGATCATAAAAAAGGATTTCTTTCTCTTCAGGGGTACAAAGTTCTGCACTTAAAGTATCTCTCCATGTATCATAACGGTCATATGTCTCACAATGTGGTCTTAATGCTTTGTCTTTGTTCATCATGCACATGTACTCATTTAAACTTTTACCCTTATCCACCTTATCATCCTTGTGTGTCCACTTACTGTTGCTAGCAGGACCTCCAATATGACCTCCCCTGTATTGAGATCTTCTCCCATTCATGTTTGAATAGGTGCAATGTTTCTGTCAAAGTCGCCACTCACTTTTTCAAAACTGAGAAAGTATTTGATATTTCTTATTCCCAACAGAGTCTGTATGAGGTTTCTGACTTTATGATTAAGGCCCTGATTAGGAACTTAGTCCCTAACAGAGTTGCCAATTTGTTAGCTCTCAAAAATGTAGGTGAAATGCCTCAAGAGGTTGCCAATCTCTTGGTACATTTTAGGGTAACAGACAAGGTAAAAAGATTTAGACCTTCTCCTCTTCAGGTGCTGCTAGACCTAGGCGAGTGTTCCTATATGAATGAAGTAGAATTAATGTGGTTATCTCTCTTGAAATGTTTTTCCCACAATGACAGATGGGAGTGGACAAATAAAACTAAATTTGGTAAAAATTGTATAGCAATATTTAAAGCTAAATCCAAATATGTTCAGTTAACAGATGTAAGAAATGAATGAACCTGAATGATGAAAAGTGTAGAGACTAGTGCCTTATTGGGTATGCGGAGTCGAATGAAATCTGAATGGGAAAATTATTTCTCGAAAACACTCAAATTGTTTGGCATATGTTTTTGTTTATAACTTGTATAAACATGCAAGACTTTGACTACCAAGTTCTTCTTAATAATCCAGATGAACTTCCCTGATTACTGTGATCAATTAAAAGGATTTAATCTTTCCTTGAAAGAACCGATAAATCAACCACACAGATACAACAAATGTGCACTGATAAACTAAATATAAACTTGTTACATCAATTTAAATAACCAGAAAGCATCAATCTTGGAGACAACTTCAGTAATAATTTCAATGAACACAACAGACAATTCACACCAAAAATACACTACCACATTAACTAATTCTCATTAAAATCTCCATTTTGTAATCAAACATCGTAGTCTCTATTTTGTAAAAAAAAATTTCCTACCCTATCTACTTATTCTATCTAAAATCTAATATCCCATTTTTACAATCAAAAAATGGATATTTATACATTTGCATATGAAAAGACACATCCCTTCGCAATTCCAATGTCGGTGATCAGTTGTATTCGTGCTTTTGTTAACATTCATTGAAAACTCACAAAGACATCCTGTAGTCATACCAAGATCCAATGTCTCATCGATAGTCATCTTGTAGTCTTATGTATTTCGCTGTGACATATCTGAGTCAGGGAGACGTCTCATAGATCGCCTTATGTTACCGATATATACCCTTTAATACTTTTTGGTCCCTAAGACACAATCATTTTCTCACCAATTAAACAATACTTCGGTGTGACATATGAGTCGGCAAGATTGCAAGACCTCATTCTGATGACCTTTGATATAATTCCTTTGCGCTTTGTCGATGAGACTGGAGCCACTCGATGTGACATTACTCTGATAACCCTTAGTCTTACCGATACATCATTTTGTGTGCTAGTCAGTGAGACAAAATACATTCGGCAAGACCACATACCGAAGACATATGGTTTGGCCGAAGTGTTTACTCATGAGCTGATCGGTAAGACATGATGAGTTCACTATGAATTTATTCCGACGATGACTCTCTTGCCGATATGACTTTCTATTGCGGAGAAAATAAATGTGTCCTACCAATAAGTTCCTGCATATAAATTACGATTGATGTGACATCTTTGAAGACTTGCCAATATACCTACAACAAATATATATTAGCAAAAATACATTATGGATCGGGGAGACCCTGATCACCTCATGCCGATAGGAATTATATAGTGAAATATTCAGGATTAGATGGATTCATTGGAACCACATGGAAAAATATGAGCAAAATGTTGTGATGAGAGGATTTTGTGCTTATGATGAGGAATCGTTTGGAAACTTAGGGATATGAAACAACTTGTAAAATTTCCCAAATTTTACAATTCTAACAGTGGCTTCATCTGGGGATGAATGGTTCTGAAATCATTGCAAGGATCTAGATTTCTGGGTGAGCAGAGCAGACTCAAGATGATGAATCAGTGAGAAAAAATGGAAATGGAAATGAAATTGAAATGGAGATTAACAAAACCCTAAAATATTGTGCATGGAAAAGAATTTTAAGAGGATTATCAAGAGTTGTCCATGCACTGGCAACCCTTAATCCTCTGTGTTTTAACTTCATCTGTCTTGAGCTATTAGGTCTAAAATTGAAACCATAAATGGTGGCTCAAGGCCATCCAAAAGAAAGGCCAATACTTTCCTCTGTCAAACACCCGACCTTGCTTTGAGTTCATTAGATTCTTCTTGAAGATATTCGTGCAATCTTCCCTATCACTGTTATTGAAAGTTTTTAGAAAATCATCATGCTCAGCTTGGCCCAGATTCCCTTCACCATTCTGTTGTTCAAATTCCCCATTATCATCAGAAAAATCTCTATTATCTTCAACATAAAAAGTACATGCATATTCAATGCAATATTTCTCATTATCTTTCTCACTATTATGTATTATAAAACACTCTCGCAGCTATACTAAAAATTCACCATCAAAATGCTTCTCTTGAGAATGAAAAAATTCTGTCATATCAACGTTGTTTGAGACAAACAAATCTGAGACCTTTTGCACATCTTCCATATCACTATTTGGGAAGGACACTGGATTATGACTCATATCTTCAATATTATGCATATATGAACCAATCAATGTTGGACTTCTATCATCCTTGGTATGCAAATAAATTTCTTCTCCACATGAGTTAGAAATTTCAAAATCACATACCTCATCTTGAATGGACACATATTTTTGATCAACTTCAAAGGTTTCTCCATCATTTCGGGAAATGCACTGGGAGTCATATGAATCATTGCACAAAGAACATTCACTGTCAAAAAAAATGTAAGCTGGACACAAAACTTCAGAATCATCCTTGTGTGCACATCTCTGGTATTCAAGAGCTAGCAAATCTGAAATTTGCTCACTACTGAGTGAACATGTTTCTTCTTCCATATCTTCTATTATTTCTCCCTCTTCTTAATCTCCACAAGAGCTAGAAATATATAAGTTTTGTAAATCAAGATTCACATGATTTCCCTAAAACTCTTCCTCATTGTGACATGATACACAATCCCCTTCCATTTCATTTTCTAATTCATCAACATGGCAATTTTCAAGATCATTATAGTTGTTCTCTTTACATGTTGATGTACTCTCCTCTTCATTTGATCACGTTCCATCCTCATCATGGAGTGGATTCAAAAAGAAATCATTATGTAGCACACCTTGGCCAGATGTCTTTTGAGATTCTTCAGTTATTTGATCATACAATAGTTTTGAAGAAAAATTAAAACTATTTTCAAGTGTGCAATATTCTTCTTCATCAATCATGTTCTCATGGTTATGAGCTACAACCAAAGGGTTTATTTGTTCACTGTCAAATGGATCCACATTTTCCATTGCTTCTTCCTCTTGATTACCACAAGAAATGCAAGAATCAACTTGCCGTAAATCAAAATCAATAGGTTCATCTTCATAATCATAATATTCATTAGATCCCTCATAACATACACTACTTTCCCTGTCACAATCTATTATGCAAGAGAGATCTCTTGTATCTTTATCTTCCTCATGCAAGCTATCATATGAACCATTTCAACTTGCACTTGTCTCATCTTCTATTGGCTGCATTGTTTGATCAATTTCTCTATACTCATAAAAAATACAACTATTGGATTCAACATTGATAGTGTTCTCATACCTTATCCTCTCCATGGCATCAATGAATTTATTCACTCAATCACATGCATGTTGTATTGATGATTCTGGCCAATAGGCTGATTCAGGTTTCCAAACCTTTATGAACTGTGCAACAAAGATGGGCCTCGTAGGCTTACAATTAGGAGGTAATTGCATATATATATATTTATCATCCTATTGTATAAATAACTTTAATCTTCTCCTTCACGTCTCCTTATGTTAAGAAATGCATCAAAGAGGTAAATTCCACATTCTGATTCTATGATGGAGTCCTGGCTTTGAGTATGTACATACTCAACTTTTTCTTCTTCGAATTGTTGATTTTGTCATACATATTGCTGCAAGTTGTGATTATTTTGAATCTCTAATAACCCATTGGAAACCCAATTTGGTGCAAACAGATTTCCAAATTTCTCTAGAAATTGATCCTGAAATCATTGGAGATAACCAATAGTAGCAATCGGTAGGCTATTAAACCAATCCCTAGCTTCATGAATAAGTGACATAAAAAATAACCTCATATGTAAATCCTCATATGGCACATCCAAGTCTTCGATGAAAGCATTGAAGCTCCTTAAATGATCTTCAGCAGTGATTGCACTACTCCCGTTAAACTTAGGGATAAGGCTTCTCCAACTGCTATCCATTGGGTAAGGGTATAATTGAAACCTTTCTAAATCAAATTGTCTGATCATTGTTGTGTACTGATGAGGGGGAGGATTAGGTGGGTACTGATACTGATACAGCAGATTATTGTATTGTGTATGATGATGTGGCACATAATGTTGACCATGAGGTGGCTGTATATTTGTATATTGTGTGGGAATATGAGGTGGATGATTTGGCTGTCTATATTGATTCTCTGTTTGATGGTGAGGAACCTTTGATGGATCTGAAGGTGCTGCACTATGATTACCCTGCTTATGAGGTGGTACATACTTTGGGAAACCATCTACCTGAGCAATATTTTGAGCTTTTTGCAATTTGAAGTCTCTCATTGCTTGTACCATTTGGGCTTTCTCCTATTCTTCTCTCTCCTTTTTCTGAGATTCAAACCATGCTTTTACTTCTTCATAAGTAACAGATTCATAATTTTCTTAAGGAGTTTCATGATCAATAGGTCCATTCTGATTACCCTCAATTTTTAGATCATGTTTATGTTGATATCTGATTTGTTCAGGTTCGAGTTCAGCTTCAAACTCAACCTATTTCTGAAGATCCTAAAAACAATTTCTTTTCTCTTCAGGGGTACAAAGTTCTGCACTTGAATGATCTCTCCATGTATCATAACGATCATATGTCTCACAATGTGGTCTTAATGCTTTGTCTTTGTTCGTCATGCAAATGTACTCATTTAAACTTTTACCCTTATCCACCTTATAATGCTTGTGTGTCCACTTACGGTTGCCAGCAGGACGTCCAGTATGACCTCCCCTGTATTGAGATCTTCTCCCATTCATGTTTGAACAGGTTTAATGTTTCTATCAGAGTCGCCACTCACTTTTTTCAAAAGTGATAAATTATTTGATATTTATTATTCCTAGCGAAGTCTGTACGAGGTTACTGACTCCATGATTAAAGCCCTGATTCTGAATTTAGTCCCCTATAGAGTCGCCAATTTGTTAGCTCTTAAAAATGTAGGCGAAATGCCTCAAGAGGTTGCCAATCTCTTGGTACATTTCAGGGTAACAGACAATGTCAAAAGATTTAGACCTTCTACTCTTCAGGTGCTCCTAGACCTAGGTGGGTGTACCTATATGAATGAAGCAGACTTAATGTGCTTATCTCTCTTGAAATTTTTTGCACACAATGGTAGATTGGAGTGAACAAATAAAATGAAATTTGGTATAAATTGTATAGCAATATTTAAAGCTAAATCCTAATATGTTCAGTTAATAGATGTAAGAAATGAATGAAACTGAATGATGAAAAGTGCAGAGACTAGTGCCTTATTGGGTATGCGGTGTCAAATGAAATCTGAATGGGCAACTTATTTCTGGAAAACACTCAAATTGTTTGGCATATGTTTTTGTTTATAACTTGTATAAACATGCAAGACTTTGACTACCAAGTTCTTCTTAATGATCTAGATGAACTTCCCTGATTACTGTGATCAATTAAAAGGATTTAATCTTTCCTTGAAAGAACTGATCAATCAACCACACAGATACAACAAATGTGCACTGATAAAATGAATATAAATTTGTTACATCAATTTAAATAACCAGAAAGCATCAATCTTGGAGACAACTTCAGTAATACTTTTAATGAGCACAAAAAACAATTGAAAATAGAAATACACTACCACATCAACTGATTCTCATTAAAATATCCATTTTGTAATCATACATCATAGTCTCTGTTTTGTAGAAAAAATTTATCTACCCTATCTACTTATTCTATCTAAAATCTAATATCCCATTTTTACAATCAAAAATGGATATTTATACATTTGCATCTGAAAAGACACATCCCTTCGCAATTCCAACGTCAGTGATCAGTTGTATTCGAGATTTTGTTAACATTCGTTGAACACTCGGCAAGACATGCTGTAGTCATACCGAGATCCAATGTCTTATCAATAGTCATCTTGTAGTCTTATGTATTTCACTGTGACATATATGATTCAGGGAGACGTCTCATAGATCGCCTTGTGTTACCGATATATACCCTTTAATAATTTCTGGTCCTTGAGACACAATCATTTTCTCACCGATGAAACAATACTTCGGTGTGACATATGAGTCAACAAGACTGCAAGACCTCATTCCGATGACCTTTGATAGAATTCCTTTGCACTTTGTCGATGAGACCAGATCCACTCGGTGAGACATTACTCTGATAACCCTTAGTCTTACCAATACATCATTTTGTGTGCTAGTCAGTGAGACACAATATGTTTGGCAAGACCACATACCGAAGACATATGGTTTTTCTGAAGTGTTTACTCGTGAGTTGATTGGTAAGACATGATGAGTTCACTATGACTTTATTCCAATGATGACTCTCTTGCTGATATGACTTTTTGTTGCTGAGACAATAAATGTGTCCTGCCAATAGGTGCCTGCATATAAATTCTGATTGATGTGACATCTCTGAAGTCTTGCCAATAGAACTACAACAGATATATATTTGCAAAAATACGTTATTGATCGGGGAGACCCTGATCACCTCATGCCGATAGGAATTATATAGTGAAATATTAAGGATTAGATGGATTCATTGGAACCACATGGAAAAATATGAGAAAAACGTTGTGAAGAGAGGATTTTGTGCTTATGATGAGGACTCCTTTGGAAACTCAGGGGTATGAAACAACTTGTAAAATTTCCCAAATTTTACAATTCTAACAGTGGCTCCGTCTGGGGATGAATGGTTGTGAAATCATTGCAAGGGTCCGGATTTCTGGGTGAGCAGAGTAGACTCAAGATGATGAATCAGTGAGGAAAAATGGAAATGCAAATGAAATTGAAATGGAGATGAACAAAACCCTAAACTACTGTGCATGGAAAATAATTTTAAGAGGATTATCAAGAGTTTTCCATGCACTGGCAACCTTGAATCCTCTGTGTTTTAACTTCACCTGTCTTGAGCTATTACGGTCTAAAATTAAAACCATAAATGATTGCTCAAGGCCATCCAAAAGAGAGGCACATACTTTCCTCTGTCAAACACTCGACCTTGCTTCGAGTTCATCAAATTCTTCTTGAAGATATTCATGCAATCTTCCCTGTCATTGTTATTGAAAGTTTTTAGAGAATCATCATGCTCAACTTGGCCCAGATTCCCTTCACCATTCTGTAGTTCAAATTCTCCATTATCATCAGAAAAATCTCTGTTATCTTCAACATACAAAGTACATTCATATTCAATGCAATATTTCTCATTATCTTTCTCACTATTATGTATTATAAAACACTCTCCTAGCTGTACTAAAAATTCACCATCAGAATGGTTCTCTTGAGAATAAAAAAATTATGTCATATCAACGTTGTTTGAGACAAACAAATCTGAGACCTTTTGCACCTCTTCCATATCACCATTTGGAAAGGACACTGGATTATGACTCATATCTTCAATATTATGCATATATGAACCAATCAATGTTGGACTTCTATCATCCTTGGTATGCAAATAAATGTCTTCTCCACATGATTTAGAAATTTCAAAATCACATACCTCATCTTGAATGGACACATATTTTTGATCAACTTCAAAGGTTTCTCCATCATTTCGGGAAATGCATTGGGAGTCATATGAATCATTGCACCAAGAACATTCACTGTCAAAACAAATGTAAGTTGGACACAAAGCTTTAGAATCATCCTTGTGTGCACATCTTTGGTATTCAAGAGTTAGCAAATCTGAAATTTTCTCACTACTAAGTGAACATGTTTCTTCTTACATATCTTCTATTATTTCTCCCTCTTCTTCATCTCCACAATAGCTAGAAATATATCCTTGTTGTAAATCAACATTCACATGATTTCCCTCAAACTCTTCCTCATTGTGACATGATACACAATCCCCTTCCATTTCATTTTCCAATTCATCAACATGGCAACTTTCAAGATCATTATAGTTGTTCTCTACACATGTTGATGTACTCTCCTCTTCATTTGAGCACGTTCCATCCTCATCATGGAGTGGATTCAAAAAGTAATAATTCTGTAGCACACCTTGGCCAGATGTCTTTTGAGATTCTTTAGTTATTTGATCATACAATAGTTTTGAAGAAAAATTAAAACTATTTTCAAGTGTGTAATATTCTTCTTCATCAATCATGTTCTCATGGTTATGACCTGCAACCAAAGGGTTTATTTTTTCACTGTCAAATGGATCCACATTTTCCATTGCTTCTTCCTCTTGATTACCAAAAGAATTGCAAGAATCACCTTGCTGTAAATCAAAATCAATAGGTTCATCTTCACAATTAGAATATTCATTAGATCCCTCATAACATACACTAATTTCCCTGTCACAATTTGTTATGCAAGAGAGATCTCTTGTATCTTTATCTTCCTCATGCAAGCTATCAAATGAACCATTTCTACTTGCACTTGTCTCATCTTCTATTGGCTGCATGGTTTGATCAATTTCTCTATACTCATCAGAAATACAACTATTGGATTCAACATTGATAGTGTTCTCATACATTATCCTCCCCATGGCATCAATGAATTTATTCACACGATCACAAGCATGCTATATTGATGATTCTGGCTAATAGGTTGATTCAGGTTTCCAAACCTTTATGAACTATGAAACAAAGATGGACCTCGTAGGCTTACAATTAGGAGGTAATTGCATACAGATATTTATCATCCTGTTGTATAAATAAATTTTATCTTCTCCTTCATGTCTCCTTATGTTAAGAAATGCATCAAAGAGGTAAATTCCACATTCTGATTTTGTGATGGAGTCCTGGCTTTGAGTATGTACATACTCAACTTTTTCTTCTTCGAATTGTTGATTCTGGCATACATATTGCTGCAAGTTCTAATTATTTTGAATCTCTAATAACCCATTGGAAACCCAATTTGGTGCAGACAGATTTCCAAATTTCTCAAGAAATTGATCCTGAAATCCTTGGAGAGAATGAATAGAAGCAGTTGGTAGGCTATTAAACCAATCCCTAGCTTCATGAATAAGTGACATAAAAAATAACCTCATATGTAAATCCTCATATGGCACATCCAAGTCTTCGATGAAAGCATTGAAGCTCCTTAAATGATCTTCAACAGCGACTGCACTACTCCTTGTAAACTTAGGTTCAAGGCTTCTCCAACTGCTATCCATTGGGTAAGGGTATAATTGAAACCCTGCTAAATCAAATTGCCTAATCATTGTTGTGTACTGATGAGGGGGAGGATTAGGTGGGTACTGATACTGCTATATCAGATTATTGTATTGTGTATGATGATGTGGCACATAATGTTGACCATGAGGTGGTTGTATATTTGTATATTGTGTGGGAATATGAGGTGGATGATTTGGCTGTCTATATTGATTCCCTATTTGATGGTCAGGAACCTTTGATGGATCCGAAGGGCCTACACTATGATTACCCTACTTATGAGATGGTACATACTTTTGGCAACTAGCTGCCTGAGAAATATTTATAGCTTTCTACAATTTGAAGACTCTCATTGCTTGTATCATCTGGGCTTTCTCCTGTTCTTCTCTCTCCTTTCTCTAAGATTCAAACCATGCTTTTACTTCTTCATAAGTTAAAGATTCATAATTTTCTTGAGGAGTTTCATGATCAATAGGTCCATTCTGATTATCCTCCATTTTTAGATCATGTTCGTGTTGATATCTAATTCGTTCAAGTTTGAGTCTAGTTTCAAACTCAGCTTGTTTCTGAAGATCATAAAAATGATTTCTTTGCTCTTCAGGGGTACAAAGTTCTGCACTTGAATTATCTCTCCATGTATCATAACGATCATATGTCTCACAATGTGGTCTTAATTCTTTGTCTTTATTTTTCATGCACATGTCCTCATTTATCCTTTTACCCTTATCCACCTTATCATCCTTGTGTGTCCACTTACTATTTCCAGCAGGACCTCCAGTATGACCTCCCTTGTATTGAGATCTTCTGTCATTCATGTTTGAACAGGTGCAATGTTTCTGTCATATTCACCACTCACTTTTTTCAAAAGTGAGAAAGTATTTTGATATTTCTTATTCCCAACGGAGTCTGTATGAGGTTTCTGACTCTATGATTAAGGCCTTGATTTTGAATTTAGTCCCCAGCAGAGTCGCCAATTTGTTAGCTCTCAAAAACGCAGGCAAAATTCCTCAAGAGGTTGCCAATCTCTTGGTACGTTTCAGGGTAACAGACAAGGTCAAAAGATTTAGACCTTCTACTCTTCAGGTGCTTGTAGACCTAGGCAGGTGTACCTATATGAATGAAACAGACTTAATGTACTTATCTCTCTTGAAATTTTTTGCCCATAATGGCAGATTGGAGTGAACAAATAAAAGTAAATTTGGTATAAATTGTATAGAAATATTCAAAGCTAAATCCTAATATGTTCAGTTAACAGATGTAAGAAATGAATGAAACTGAATGATGAAAAGTGCAGAGACTAGTGCCTTATTGGGTATGCGGAGTCAAATGAAATTTGAATGGGCAACTTATTTCTGGAAAAAACTCAAATTGTTTGGCATATGTTTTTGTTTATAACTTGTATAAACATGCAAGACTTTGACTACCAAGTTCTTCTTAATGATCCAGATGAACTTCCCTGATTACTGTGATCAATTAAAAGGATTTAATCTTTCCTTGAAAGAACCGATCAATCAACCACATAGATACAAGAAATGTGCACTGATAAACTGAATATAAACTTGTTACATCAATTTAAATAACTAGAAAGCATCAATCTTGGAGACAACTTCAGTAATAATTTCAATGAACACAATAGACAATTGACACTAGAAATACGCTGCCACATCAACTGATTCTCATTAAAATCTCCATTTTGTAATCATACATCGTAGTCACTGTTTTGTGGAATTTTTTTTCCTACCCTATCTACTTATTCTATCTAAAATCTAATATCCCCTTTTTACAATCGAAAATGGATATTTGTACATTTGCATCTAAAAAGACACATCCCTTCGCAATTCCAATGTTGGCGATCAGTTGTATTCGGGCTTTTGTTAACATTCGTTGAACACTCGCCAAGACATCCTATAGTCATACTGAGATCCAATGTCTCATCAATAGTCATCCTGTAGTCTTATGTATTTCACTGTGACATATCTGAGTCAGGGAGACGTCTCATAGATCGCCTTGTGTTACCGATATATACCCTTTAATACTTTTTGGTCACTGAGACATAATCATTTTCTCACCAATGAAATAATACTTCAGTGTGACATATGAGTCGGAAAGACTGCAAGACCTCATTCTGATGACCTTTGATAGAATTCCTTTGTGCTTTTTCGATGAGACTAGAGCCACTCGGTGAGACATTACTCCGATAACCCTTAGTCTTACCGATACATCATTTTGTGTGCTAGTCGGTGAGACACAATACGTTTGGCAAGACCACATACCAAAGACATATGGTTTGGCCGAAGTTTTTACTTGTGAGCCGATCGGTAAGACATGATGAGTTCACTATGATTTTATTCCGATGATGACTCTCTTGCCGATATGACTTTCTGTCACCGAGACAATAAATGTGTCCTTTTGATAGGTGCCTACATATAAATTTTGATCGATGTGACATCTCTGAAGTCTTGCCGATAGAGCTGAAGTAGATATATATTAAGAAAAATACATTATGGATTGGGGAGACCCTGATCACCTCATGCCGATAGGAATTATATAGTGAAATATTCAGGATTAGATGGATTCATTTGAACCACATGGCACAATATGAGCAAAATGTTGTGAAGAGAGGATTTTGTGCTTATGAGGAGGACTCATTTGGAAACTCAGGGGTATGAAACAACTTGTAAAATTTCCAAAATTTTACAATTCTAACAGGTTCTTTTGTTCTTTCTTATGTATTTCCACTTATCTCTCCTTCCCAACTTTCTTGATTTACCAGAACAATATGAACTTGATTCTGTGTTTGAGTAGTCTTCCCTTTGTCTATACTATCTTGCTAGTTATCTTAATCATATCCACAATATTTGGATGATCTAGTAGAGTCCTCATCAACTTTGACATTTGCACTTTCAACCTTTTTTCTCAATCTTCTATTATAGCACTGGTAAGCCTTGCTTTTAGTAGAGTAACCTAGAAAGATTCCTTCATTGCTCCTTGCATCAAACTTTCCTATGTCCTCATCTCTCTTAATATAACACTTGCTTTGAAAGATCTTGAAATATTTTACAGTAGGCTTATAACCAAACCATAGTTCAAAAGGAGTCTTACCAGAAATACCATTGGCATTTACTCAATTTAGAGTGTACATAGCTTCTCTCCAATAGATGTGAGGCACATTTCCTTCTCTCATCATCGTTCGAGTAGCATCTATAATTTTTTTTTCTTTCTCTCTACAACTCCATTCTATTGAGGGGTTCGGGGAGCAGAGAACTATCTTTTGATTCCATGCTCTTCATAGAAAGAATTGAACTCCTAGGAGGTGAACTCACCACCTTTGTCTGACCTTAGGAATTTTATTTTTAAACCTGTCTCATTCTCTACCATAGCTTTGAAACTTTTGAACTTCTCTAATGCTTCACATTTTTCTCTTAAGAAAGAAACCCATATCATTCAAGAGTAATCATCAATAAGTAGCATAAAGTACCTTTCTCCTTGTAGACTTTTGATTCTGGATAGACCACATAGATCAGTATGCACTAGTTCCAATATTCCATTAGAATGATGTTGTTTGCTCTGAAAAGAAACTCTAGTCCATTTTCCCATCTGACATTCCTAGTAGGCTTCACTAGCTTAGGTAGATCTCTTACTGCTTGAGTGATACTTACCTTGACAATGCTATCAAAATTCACATGACACAACCTCCTATGCCATAACCATCTTTCATCTATTTGAGCAATTAAACAACTTTCATTAGCAGCACTCAGGTGAAAAATATTACCTTTTGTCTTTGCACTTGAAGCTATTATATTTCCAAAGCTTCCAAGTATCTTACATCTTCCATCTTTGAACTGAAGATCATAACCCTTGTCACCATCTATCCAACATTTAATAGGTTATACTTCAAGCCTTCAACATAAAGGACATTATCAGTGTTATGTTTACCACCAAGACAAATAAATCCTCTACCACGAATCACACCAACATTGTTATCTCAGAATCTTACAACCCCACTATCATATTTCTTGGTATCAGGACATAATAACCCGGCCAAAATAACCTTGGAAAAAATAACCCGACCAAAATAACCCAAGGACAAAATAACCCAGGGTCATAATAACCTAAAGACAGAATAACCCGTGGTCAAAATAACCCATGGAAAAAATAACCCATGGTCATTTTAGATCAAGCTAGTAAACTAGAAATGACATAAAATAAATTATAAATATGATTGTGAGGCACCATAGAGGCTATTTAGGTCATTTTTAGACCATATATCCATTATATAACCCTAAAATAGCCTTAAAACACCTTTAATATGCTTAAATAGCCTATAAAATGGTAAATAATTATAAAAATAAAGGCAATTTCGTGGGAATAAGTTGATTAGTTTGAAGACACATGGATTGGCAGACTAACAAGAAGAGGCAACATACGATCACCCAAGTTTCCAATCACAGTGTGGAATTGCTTTTCAGCTACTCAAGATGATCTTCCCATAACCAATAATACTATTGAGGGATGGCACAGAGGATTTAGTTAATTGCTTCAAGCATCGCATAGCTCAGTCTAGAAATTCATCAAAGCGGTGGAAAAAGAATAGAGTCTCCAAGAGAATAGAATAGAGAAATATATGGTTGGATACACTGGGCAACCAAGCAGGAAAAAATACCGCGAACTCAAAGAAAGACTAAAAAGATTGGTTGATGGTTATGAAAACCATAACATTTTAGATTATATAAGAGGCATCACTCATAATTTGACACTTTAATTGAAAATTTGAATAATAAAGTTTTTTTAGCAACATACATGTAATTTATAAATTTTGTTTTACTTTCTCTATATTCTTATGGGGATATTTTTTCCATGGGTTATTCTAACCACGGGTTATTTTGGCTTGGGTTATTATGACCCCGGGTTATTTTGTCCCTGGGTTATTGTGACAGGGTTATTTTGTCCAGGGTTATTTTGGCTGGGTTATTATGTCCCGTAACCATATTTCTCTAGATTTAAAAATTTTCTTTTGTCACTAGTCATATGATGTGAGCACCCACTATCAATAAACCACTCATCCTTTTCTTCAATTTGGGCTGCAAGAGCTTTCTCAACTTTAGTAGATTCAATAGCCACTGAACCATTTTACTTGATAGCAATGAAAACCCATTCATCTTTATTTCCATTTTCTTTATCAGATTCTTCATCAGTCACACCTTCATCATAATAGAATTTCTTTTGAAATCTAGGTTTGTTAGGCTTAGAACTAGGAACTCTTTCAAGAAACCCTAAAGAAAAATGACCTATTTTATTGCAAGAGAAACATTTAATGGGAAACTTTCCTTTATACTTATCTTTTCCTCTTCCTTCTTTCTTTGCAATCAGTGCTTCCAGTTCTTCTACCTCTCTTTCTTCATCTTCAAGTTGTTTCATATCTTCTTCATATTTGAATGTTTTTCTAGAACTCTCTCCCAGATCATATATTTTCTTGTTTCTTCTAGATACAGAGGCCTTAAATGCAGATTCGGTCTTGGGGGAAGAATCACCAAATTCACTCAACTCAAAGGCAACAAGTTTACCAATCAGCATATCTCTTGTCACATTTGTTACTATTATGAGCTCTTCAATAGCATGAGCCTTAAATTTGTAAGAGGGAGGCAATGATTTGATAACTTTAGCTACAATTTCTTGTTCATCCAAGGCACCACCGACACATCTAATATCCATCACAAGTTCATTTACTCTACATAAAAGAAGAAATATTTTCATCTTCACCCATCTTCCAATTTTCATACTTTCCTTTCAAACTCTATAGCTTAGTGACCTTCCCAAGTGCATCACCTTCATACAAATTCTCCAGCTTCTTCTAGATCTCATGAACTTTCTTCAAATCCATCACATTTATCATTTCCAAATCCGTCAGAGCACTCAACAAAGCTTCAATAGCCCTAATGTTAGTCTCAACCTCTTTAATCTCATTAGGAGTGGAAGGACCATTTTGAGGAATAACATATCCATTATTTGTAATCTTCCAAAAGGGTTCACCAATACACCTCAAATGACACTCCATTCTAGGTTTCCATAGAGATTAGTTTGTCCCATTGAATCTAGGGTTGTCCTTTTATGATTCCATCTCGAATCACCTTAAGCTTTTAAAATTCTTCAAAGGAACTTGCTCTGATACCAATTGTTGGAAAAATAAGGACAAAAAAAAAAGAGGGGGGGTGAATCAGTTGTCATAGAATATTTGAACTTTTCAAAATTAATTTAACTTAATCTCAGATCTAATGAATGAACAATTAACCATAAACAATCAACACATCAAAAACATAGAGAACATCAAGATTTTTTTACGTGGAAACCATGTTAGGGGAAAAACCACAGTGGATGTCAATCCACAATATTATACCCTGTTAAAATTATAATGAAGAATAATGGGAACACACATGCATTCAAGCACATTGCCTACAACTCACTGCTCAAATACAAGAGATCACTTCCCAAAGAAGACACACTATCTTATAGCAATTCAGATTAGATCCGCATGACATATGAACTGAGAAAATAGCTTCTAGAAAATCTTAATTACAGTTTCGGTTAAGCACATAAACACTCCTTCACACTTCACTCAAACTTGTTCACACCCTACTCTACAATCGAATGATTGGATCACTTATTCACACACTTTCTCTTTCTCTGGCACTTCTTCACACTTTGCTGTATAATAAAATGATTGGATCACTATTTGCACACTTGTTCTTTCTCTGGCACTTCTTCACACACTAACTTCACACAAACAACTACTCTTATATATCCACAATATGGATTTACATCAACAACTTTGTCAGCCAAAATATAAAACATATACACAATGTCAGCCCAAATTTACAAGTAAATTTACAATGCGAATCAAACACCGTCAACCACAACATAATGAAGACTTAAAACAATATCCTCAAGCATGCCAAACATTCAAATTTTTATCTCCAAGGATCCACAACACATTACAACCACCATGTCAGCCAAGAACATAAAAACCTGAACACACAAGAAAAAAAATTATTGACCACGAGCACACCAATAATGTGGACATGAAACAAAAATAGAGAATGATCTAGAGCCATCCACAAGCACCAATAATCATCAGAGAAGCATCTGCAACAATTGATATTACTAGAATCACATCAACTTAAATCAAGAACACTAACTAAAGCCACAAAAAAACTGTCATAATACAATTTTTCATAACACGATTAAATCTTCATGCGAGCCTCTAAAAATTTTGGTGGATAAACTAGACACACTCAGCAATAAAACCTTTAGTCCACAATGACTAATCATCAATGTACTGAGCAAAACACCTTCAATACCTTCACTATTCCACTGTCAACCTACAACTCTTTCTTTAACAATTTTCTCAATATCCTCGACACATACATCCTACAATACATCAATGCTAATAGTGTTGACATTAATGACAACCACATATCAACAACACAACCACAACATCCAACAAAACCTACTAGATTTTAATTGGAAAGAGGTTGTTCATATAGAAGTATACAGACTAAATAGACCCTAGCTAAGAGTACACAACAAAAGAGAACCTTATGAGCTATGGTATGGTAAGAAACATTCTGTCAAATATTTCAATTTTTTTGGTAGTAAGTGTTTCGTTAAGAAAGATGATGATGGGAATGGTAGTTTTGATGCAAGATGTGATAATGGAATATCCTTAGGATAGTCAACATGTGAGAATAGTTGAGTGTGTACATGTGAGAATAGATGAATATTTGTAGCAGTCAAGGCAAATAACAAAAAAATAGATTGAAGAACATCATAATGAAGGTGAAGAGCAATCAGAAAATGAAGAAGAAGTAGTTGAAAATCCTCCAAAAAAAACCCCTAGCAAGTATGTTTAGAAGTACCACCATGAAGATCATATTATAGGAAGCAAAGATAGTGGTGTGAAAACAAGAAGACGTGCTATAAATGAGGATCAAGTCAACTTGTGTCTTCTAACTAAAATAGAACCAAAGAATTACAATGAGGCCAACAAGAATGAAGATTGGATAAAGGTTGTGAAAGAGGAGCTACAACAGATTGAAAGAAACAAAACATGGGATTTAGTTCCAAGGCCAGCTGATAAGAACATTATTGGCACAAAATGGGTCTATAGAAACAAAGTAAATGAAGAAGGTAAATTGATTAGAAATAAAGCTATACTAGTATGCAAGGGATATTCTCAAGTTGAAAGCATATATTTTGAGGAAAATTTTTCCCCAGTTGCAAGACTAGAGGCTATTAGAATGTTCTTAGCATTCTCAACATATTAGAACTACAAAGTTTATCAAATGGATGTTAAATATACATTCTTGAATGGTAACCTTGAAGAAGAATTCTACATGGAATGACCTGAAGGGTTTGAGTCACCTGAGAAAGGAGGTTGTGTGTGCAGATTGAGAAAAGCTCTATATGGATTAAAACAAGCACCTAGAGCATGGTACTCTAGATTGGACATCTATTTACATTAGTAAGGCTTCAAAAGAGGATATGTTGACAACAATCTCTACACAAAAGTGGAAGGTAATCATATGATTATCATTGTTGTTTATGTAGATGATATCATCTTTGTTGGTAGTCATGACGATTTGTGCAAGAAATTTATTGATCAAATGCAACAAGAATTTTAAATATCAATGATAGGTGAGTTATCCTACTTTCTTGGTTTGTAAATTTCACAATTAGATAAAGGAATTTTTATTTCATAAATCAAGTATGCTAAAAACATGTTGAAAAGATTTCAAATGGATGATTGTAAGCCTATTAGTACACCTATGGTGACTGGGTACAAGTTTTCCAATAATGATGATTCACTAGATGTTGATCAAACCATGTTTAGATCCATGATTAGTAGTCTATTGTACCTTATTTCCTCTAGACCAGATATTGTACAAGTAGTTTGTATGGTAGCTAGATTTCAAGCTTCTCCAAAGCAATCTCATTTGAATGATGTACAAAGAATTTTCAGATATTTGCAAGGTAGTTTGACCTATGGTTTATGGTATGCTAAACATGATGACTTCACTTTCCAAGCATACACAGATGCAGATTGGGATGGGTGCATAGATGACAGAAAGATCACGAGTGGAGTTGCATTCTTCCTTGGTGATAGATTGGTCTCTTGGCACAGTAAAAAGCAAGAATCTATTTCACTTTCTACAAATGAAGCATAATACATAGCTGCTACCTCATGTTGTTCTCAAGTTCTCTAGATGAAACAAACACTAAAAGATATTTAGGTAGAATATTCAGAACCTATTTCCATTATGTGTGACAATTCTAGTGCGATAAATATCTCTAAAAATATGAGCTAGGGAAAATCGATGCAAAGGAAATATGATGTTTAAGTTATTTCAAATAAAGAAGAAACATTTTAAATTTATGGTAACCAGTCTAAAAAGAAGAAGTTGCATCAAATCCTTTAGCTACTCAAGAAGAGCACTAAATACTTGTAGATGGAATAAAAAAAGTAGAATAAGATTTAAGTTTTTAATGTTCTACATACTACTATAGAAATTTATCAAAAATTTGCAAGAAAATTGCTACAGAATGGTCAGAAAGTTACTAAAAAAGTGTTGTAGAATTATTTGTTTAAAGATTATGGCTACAAATTTTTCTTTGAACAACAGGAGTGATTTATATCAAAGGTTGTTATTCATTTTGGTTTGTCTTCCGTGGTGTGTGTGAGAGTAAGAGGGTATGAGTGGAGAGAAGAGTGGTGTGAAAAGAGAAGATAACTCTGTGAAAATAGAGTATGTATTATTTCTGAGTGTTAAATTTTTATTTTTGCAGAAGAGTGTGAAGGTCTATGATAAGTATTTGAAAAGAACTTATCATGTGGATGCAAAAGAGATTATAGAGATTGGTGTGAAGCTAAAAGAGAGCAGCAAAGAGTGATTCAAGAAGACTTGTCGAGTTAGTTGATAATTGAAAACCAAAGGTTGTTTGAGGACGACAAGTTTAACATAAGTGCATAAATCTTTTGAGCTACAAAACTTCATTTGTAACATGATACTAAATTTGTAAACAAAATATCTTATTGTTAACTCATCTGAGTGGGTGCTTAGATTAGGGGTAGGAGCTCCTTTGAGTCGGTGCTCATAAACTAGGAATTGGTGTTCCTTTGGGTTAGTGTCCTTATATTGTAACTGAAGATGTTTTCATTGTGAGGCTAGATTGGAGCAGTAGCCTCTAACAACTATTCTCACCAAGGTTTTTTCCCATCTTAGGTTTTTCCTCATACATCTTGTGTTGTGGGATGCACTTTTTGTGATTGATTTAGTTTCCTTTCCTTTGTTTTTGGTTTTTCCTTTTAAAGTTCATTATCTTACTACTTAGAAAGTTAAAAAATTTAGCCCACTGATTCAACCCCCCTCTTATTTGTCTTTGTGTTCCTTTAGCATGTATTGGGAAGAGTGTGCATGATTGGAAGTTTTTGTTATTAGGTCTAATCCCTGGCCCACCTAATACATGATATATGTTGAAAAGGAATATACATTGTGTAAGTTAGATCTATTTTAGATTCATGCCAACCTAAATTAAGTATTGTACAGATTACTTGGGTATGAAGAGGATTTTGAATCATGTGTGGTGTTGACAAAAGCCATTTTGGATTATTTTTGTTTACATATAATTAGGTCGACCTAATTGATGTGCGTGGATGTATTTAGGTATATATATGAGATAAATTTTAGAATTGAGGAGTGTAGAAAAAGGAATGATAAATAATGGTCATAAATTACATATCAAGTGTGAGTGGTATCATATGATGTGAACATGTGAATTCAATGGTAAAGAGTTCAAAATCAAAGCAGATTTATTGAGCAATTGCTAAGCACAACAATACTTCATATTCAAAGCTTTAAAGGAATTTAAATACAAAAAAAGGAAGGTGCACTTTGTATTAGTTAATACTTTGTCAATGAACCACCACTTTTGTATTGTACTTAGCTCTAGCTATGATCCTTTCAAGGATAATTTGTCCTAGCAATGAGGCCCTATAATATACTATATCTAGATATAATATATCGTGAGCTAGCCCTCACCATGGTTTTTCCCTTTTGGGGTTTTCCACATAAAAATCCTAGTGTTCATGTGTTTTTTTACTTTGCGAATGATTCATGCTTTCATTTCTTATTTTAGTTAATATGTTTGATGATTGGATAAGTTATGATAAAAAATTAATAGAATATTGAATCACCCCCCTGCTCAATATTCTAAATGTTCAACATCTCTCTCATCAAAGATTGATTTCTGAACATCGCACATCATTGCTTGATTTCCAACTTCATGATATGAAAACATGATGCACTAGAAGATAGTGATGTAATAAACATCCTCCACATGTCCCTGCTATTGTCACACTCCACCCCCGTAGGGCCCAAATTGAGGACTAACCATGATACCACAAGACATCAGGCTACCACTAGCTGGCCATAGGAATATTCCCCCAACATATAACTTCACCATCACACATTGTAGAAAAGCTACCAGTGATTCAATTACAAATTATGATGTGAATAACTTTTGTGATATTTTTTAGATCACTCCCTTTGAATTTGAGTCATTGACTAGTCTTCATCACATATCGCAAAAAATACTCTAGCCTCCATGAGACACAAATGTGATGTATTGAACTTATGCAATGACCATTGATTTCCATATTTTATCTTGAGTTGTTGGTCTATAACCATTGCATATCACACAAAGGGAACCAGTGAAGGGAGAGAAAAATGTGATGCAAAGTAAGCGTGAAATATAATAAGAAACCACCATGTGGTGCAAGCTAAGTAGAGGAAAAAACTCTTAGGTGGAATAAGTAGCACATGCTCAGAAGGTTGATTTGAAAAGGGGTCCTCACCTAGGCATTTGGATGAAAATGATATTTCACAAAGGAAAAGGTATAGCATGGAAAAATAATGTTGAGGGATTGCACATAGCCAGACCTTGTGAAGAGGCATTACACAAATGGTAGAATGGGACTAGGGGGCCAATAAACTGATGGAAACCTAGACATAAGTAATAACTTGAATGGCTAAGAACTAGACATAGCAAGTCAACAAAGAAATATAAAAAAATTATATGCTAAAATTAGGTTTTAAAGGTTAAATCATATGAGGGTGTTTTGGAAGGCACAAAATTGTAGAAGAAGAAACCTTAATTTGATACAATTGAAGAATTTTGAAACCTCACAAACCATAAAACATAAAAATAAACATAAATTTTATTTTAAGAATGGAAATATTGAAGGTGTTGTCATTGATGTCAACTGGTCAATTGATTATCAACTAATTGTTGTTGTCATTAGTGTCATGGATATAGATTGTTGGTTGTATATGTCAAGGATATTGAGAGAATTTTAATGAAGATATATTGAGTGGTTGCTCTAGGTTTTACTCTAGATTTGCACCTATGTTTGTTCTAGTTTAAATATGTTGATCATGGTTGGTGGAAGATGTTATATCTAAATTTTTAGTTGTTGGTTCATTTTATAGTGCAAGTTATGTTCACTAGTTGTGAACTATGGTTTTTTGTGTTTCTAGTTGAGATCCAAGAGAAATCTTGTTGGTCTAGATTTCTCTTTGATGAAGTCTTATGGATTGTGGTTCTAGAACTAAATTTCCTTGATGGTGTTGACGATAATTTTGGTATTTGGAAGGTTCGTGCTTAATGGTTCTATGTGTTTTACACTGGTTGGGCCAACCTTGTGTTGAACACTACTTTCAAAGTTAGTGAAGCATGTTGGATCTATTTGGGTCCTAATAAAGTGTTCGTTTGGGTCACCCTCATTCTAATTCCACCCTAGGATGTTTTGGCACTAAACTACTTTGAATTTGAATTTGGATGGATGACTTTGGATATGTTTCAAAGTTGAATACAGTATAAATACAATATGAGTTAGTGGTGAAAAATATACAAGAGCGAAGAAGAGAGATAAGTGAAAATAAAAAGAGGGGATAGATGTGAAATTGATGCGAATCAATGAGTGTTTGTGATGTGAGTGTGGAAGATCAGTGTGAATCCTAAATGTTGGGTTTTCAAATGTAGTGAGAAGATGGTGAACTCTATCATTCATACATGTCTAAGTGATTATGGTGGAATCCTTTGTTGCATTGATATTTTCTTCTCTATAACGAGTCTTCTTTTTCTTCTTTGTATCTCTGAGGCAGTGAGTCATTCGGGTTGATAGCCCTGTTGGACAGTGTGTCCTTGTTTTGGCAGTGAGCCTTGTTTCTCAGGAACTGAGCCTCTTGTAATCAATTTTGATATTCTCTATAGTGTGATTTATTCCTCACCATGTTTTTTCCCTTATTGGGTTTTCCATGTAAATCAAGTGTTATTATGTTTATGTGCTGGATTTAATTTTGCATTAGCATTTGATGATTAATCATTTAAGTAGTGTTAAGAATTAGTTCTGGTGATTGAATTAAAAGTTTAAATCTGTGATAACTGATTCACCCCCCTCTTAGCTATCCTATTCAATATTTGGTATCAGATCCAAGTTCCTTGGTGAAGAGATTAACCACTTGAGGAAATTTTGGGATGGCTGGAAAAATGATTTATGATTATTTGAGGCTCGATGGAACTAACTATGCTATCTGGAAAATATTGATGGAAGAATATCTAGAGTATTGTTGATATGATGTGGAGAAAGCTTACAAGAATACTTACACTCCTCTTGATAATGGTCCAAGTACACCTGATGAGATCAAATCACATGAAGCCAACAATAAGGTGAAATACATATTGAAGAATAGTCTAGTACATAAAAAGTTGATTAAGGCTCAAAATTTGAAGATTGCTAAGTCTGGTATGCTTTGGAAAGAGTGCATGAATGTGATGAAAGAGTTAAAGAGGTGAAATTGTAGAATTTGGAGACACAGTTTGAGCTTCTACATATGTATTAAGATGATAATGTTAAAGCTTATGTACAAAGATTGGATGAGATAGTGGTTGGTATGTAAGGAATGGATGCAAATCAGAGATTGCTTTTAAGGCTACAAAAGCTGAAGATCCAAATGAAGAAAACCTTGATGAAATAGAATCTAACTTTGTGAGAAGGATGAGGAAAGGCTCCAACAAGTATGAAGGTAAGTTACCCTTTAAGTGCTTCAGTTGTGGAGAAATAGGTCATTATGCTGTAAAATGTCTGGAAAGAGTTGAAAAGAATAAAGAAAGATATGAGAAAGAAAAGAAAGTAAAGAAGATTAATAGAGCATATAATGTGAATGAGAATTCTAGTATATCTAATGAATATTTTGAGTATGAAGATCCTGATGAAAATGAATTCTTGTTCTTGGCGATTAAGGATGAACCTACTACTAATTCTAAAAAATAAGTAAAGGAAAGCCCTATGGAGAAGGAGAAAAATGAAGGTACAACTATCTCTATCCTACATGATAAACAAGAAAAAATATTGGGTAGTTGATAGTGGTTGTTTACATCACATGACTAGTGATAAAATTAAGTTTTTAAATCTTGAAAAATATGATGGAGACTTGGCTATGTTTGGAGATGATATTGGTGCTAAAATCTATGGGATAGGTTTAGTAAGTTTTGATGGAAAGCATCATACTGATGATGTCTACTATGTTAAGGGTTTAAGGAATAATATCTTAAGTGTTGGTCATATGTGAAGAAAGGGATATGATCTTATGTTTGAGGATGAATGATGTGATATCTAGAAAGGATTTAAAAAATTGATTGCTACATGAAAGAAATATGAAGGAAATATTTGTCAACTTAAGGGTGTTGATGGATGATGCTTTATGAATCAGATTAATGATAGTTGGTTATGGCATCAGAGAATGTGTCACATGAATTTTTATAGCTTGGTGATAATTAGTGTTGTTAAGGCTATGAGAGATCTACCAATAATTACAAAGCCTATTATTGCTATGTGCAAAAATTGTCAGTTTGGAAAGAAAGCAAGAAATCATTACAGATCAGAGGAATAGTCTACTATCAAACTACTTGATTTAGTTCATACAAATATTTGTGGTCCTACAAGAGTAAAAATTCTACTTGTTGAAAGGTACTTTATGCTTTTAATTGATGATTATTCTAGATATACATGGGTTACATTTCGTAGAGAGAAATTAGATGCATTATATAGATTCAAGATATTCAAAGCTATAGTTGAAAATGAAGTAAACTTGAAGATAAAATTCTTAAGGTCTAGCAGAGGTGGAGAATTCGCCTCCCATGAGTTTAATATGTTTTTTGAAGTGTATGGAATAAACAAATTATTTTTTCCAAAAACTCCTCAGTAGAATGGAGTTGTTGAATTGAAAAATAGAATGGTTCAAGAGGCTGCTAGATCAACAATTACTGAGGCTGGTTTATGGAAATTTTATTGGAAAGAATCTATTCATACTGTTGTTTATGTATTCAATCGAGTTCAAGCAAGACAAAATAGTACAAAGAATCCCTATGAGCTATGGCATGGAAGAATTGCTACTGTTAAATATTTCAAGGTATTCAGAAGCAAGTGTTATATCAAAAGAGGTGAAGAAAATTTGGGAAATTCTAATGCAAGAAGTGATGAAGGAATTTTTCTTGGATATTCTACTAATAGCAACACATACAAATGTTTCAATAAAACACTGAGAAAGTTCTAGAGAGTGCAAATTTTAAGGTTGATGATACAATGTAGAATTTTGTTGGCATTGATGGATATGTATTTGATGAACCTGATTGTGTAAGAATAGAAGAGATTGAAGAATAGGAAAAGGATGAGCAAGAGAGGTAGGATGAAGAAAATGAAAGAGAAGAAGATTCTCTAGTGGTGTAACCTAAGACACCTAGATATGTACAAAAGAATCATTTAGAAAGTTAGATTATTGGTGACAAGGAAAAAGGTGTATTAACTAGTAGCAAAGTTGTCATTGAAGTGAATCTATGTTTACTTTCGAAGATTGAGCCAAAGCTTATAAGTGAATATCTCTGTGGTCCTACAAGAGTGAAAATTCTACTTGGTGAAAGGTACTTTATGTTTTTAATTGATGATTATTCTAGATATACATTTGTTACATTTCTTAGAGAGAAATCAGATGCATTATATAGATTCAAGATATTCAAAGCTATGGTTGAAAATGAAGTAAAATTGAAGATAAAATGCTTAAGGTCTAACAAAGGTGGAGAATTCGCCTCCCATGAGTTTAATATTTTTTTTGAAGTGCATGGAATAAAGATAATTATTTTCCCCAAAAACTCCTCAGTAGAATGGAGTTGTTGAATTGGTTCAAGAGGTTTCTAGATCAATGATTACTGAGGTTGGTTTATGGGAATTTTATTGGAAATAATCTATTCATACTGTTGTTTATGTATTCGATCAAGTTCAAGCAAGAGCAAATAATACAAAGACTCCCTATGAGCTATGGCATGGAACAATTCCTACTATTAAATATTTCAAGGTATTCAGAAGCAAGTGTTATATCAAAAGAGATGAAACTTTGGGAAATTCTAATGCAAGAAGTGATGAAGGAATTTTTCTTGGATATTCTACTAATAGCAACACACAATTGTTTCAATAAAATACTGAGAAAGTTGCAGAGGGTGAAAATTTCAAGGTTGATGAGACAATGCAGAATTTTGTTGACATTGATGGATATGTATTTGATGAACCTGATTGTGTAAGAATATAAGAGATTGAAGAACAAGAAAAGGATGAGCAAGAGAGGTAGGATGAAGAAAATGAAAGAGAAGAAGATGATCTAGTGGTGTCACCTAAGACACCTAGATATGTACAAAAGAATCATTCAGAAAGTCAAATTATTGGTGAAAAGGAAAAAGGTGTATTAACTAGATGCAAAGTTGTCATTGAAGTGAATCTGTGTTTACTTTCTAAGATTGAACCAAAGCCTAGAAGTGAAGCTTGTAAATATGAAAATTAGATGGATGCTATGAAAGAAGAATTTATGTAGATTGAGAAGAATCAAAATTGGGAATTGGTCCCAAGACCAGTAGATAAAAACATTATTTGATCAAAGTCAGTATTTAGAAATAAGCTAAATGAGAATGGAGAAGTCTTTCAAAACAAAGAAAGGGTTGTGTGTAAAGGTTACTCACAAGTAGAAGGCATAGATTTTTAGGAAAATATTTCTCCGGTAGTAAGAATGGAAGCTATAAGGATGTTCTTAGCATTTGCTACTCATAAAGATTTTAAGGTCTATCAGATGGATGCCAAGTAAACATTTTTGGATGGTGAGTTAGAGGAAGAAGTCTACATGGAACAACTAGAAGGATTTCAGTTGACATATCAACTAGATATGGTGTGTAGATTGTTCAAAAAGATTTATATGGATTGAATCAAGCTCCTAGAACTTGGTATGCAAGGTTGGATAGGTACTTGATTCAATAAGGTTTCAACAAAGGTATGGTAGATAGTAATTTGTATTTTAACATTGAAAATGATAAAATATTGATTATAGTTGTGTATGTTGATGACATTAGCTTTGGAGGAAATTAAAATATGTACAAGATGTTTTTGGAAGAGATACAAAAAGAATTTGAAATGTCTATGTTTAGAGAGATGAATTTATTTCTTGGGCTACAGATTAATCGAACAAAGAAATGAATTTTTATTTCATATTCTAAGTATGTGAGAGAGATGTTGAAGAAGTTTGGGATGGATGGTTCCAAACTGGTATGTACTCCTATGGTGACCGGTTGCAAATTAGGTAAAGATGATTCACCTAGGGCTAATTAGATCAACTATAGATCTATAATTGGTGGACTATTATATTTGACTGCTACTAGACCATATATCATGCATGTTGTTTGTCTTGTGGCTAGATTTCAAGAAAATCCTAAGGAAACAAATGTTGTTAAAATAATTTTCAAATATTTGAATGGCACTCTATATTTATGGATTATGGTATCCTAGAGATATTGACTTTACCTTAAGTGCCTATACAGATGTAGATTGGGTTGGATGTGTAGATGACAAAAAGAGTACAAAGTGGTGGTGTATTATTTCTTATATGCAAATTAGTGGCATGATTGAGTAAAAAGCAAGATTTAGTCTCCTTGTCTATTACTAAAGGTAAGTATATTGTTGTTGCATCTTGTTATACACAAGTTCTATGGATGAAACAAACATTGAAAGATATCATAGTGGTGTATGATGATCCTATATCTATTTTTTGTGATAATACACGTGCAATTAAAATTTTGAAGAATCTTGTGATGCACTCAAGGGTATGTGCAGGATCATGATGGGCCAAAAAGTGGTGATATGATGGGTGTGTGTGTGTAGAATTTTGTATGTGGTTGATGAATTTTTTTAACTTAAAATTGATGGAAATGAAAGAGGTTTTTTTTTTAAAAGGAGATTCTTAGCTTTCCACCAATATAGAATTATGCTACTTTGGATTTTAATAAATATTTATTATTCATTTTTCTATTTGAATTGACTATAGTCACAGTTATTAGTTGATTGAAAATATCCTAAAGATTTCAAAGCGGTATCACATTTTTTGAATCAAAACATATTGTGTCACATTCTATGCTTAGCATAATATAGGATTAAAAAAAAGAAAAATTGAATTTCATGAAGTTTTGACCAAGATAAGGTGAGTGGGACATATCTGAAAGTTTTATATTTTTTAGAAGTTATAATTAAAATCATAATTAATTGGCTTACTTGGAAAAATTACAAAAAAAAAAATATGCATCACATCACGATCCTACTTATATCTAAAATATTATAAAAAATATTATTATTTTGTGTGGTTAGGGTGAATTGAATGAGACACCTACTTATTTTTTTTAAAATTTAAATTGCTACTACATTTGGGGAATTTCTAGATTATCTACCAAATGATTTTTTTGTTTTTAAATAAACCTAGTAGTTTAGAAACTACATTCAATTTTGCTACAGATTCTATTCTTACACATTTTTGAAATAATATAGATAACTTATTCAAATTTTTAAGTCAAGTTGCCTAACTCTGATTATTCTGAATTTTTTGCCACCTAAGGTCCTATTTTTTCCATGATGATCCTACACATACCCCTCAGGGATGAAACATACTATTTTGGTGATATTTCTTGAGGAGAGAAAGGTCATAGAGGGAATGAAGTAGAATCTTGAGTATGTTCTGATGAAGGATCAAGTGGCTGATATTTTCATGAAGGATCTTCCTAAAGATACTTTTGAGTATCTTTAGAAGTTAGGGGTCATTTCACCTCCTTTCTTGAACTAGATGCATATGGAAATGCATCAGTTTGGTGGATCTATGGATCAATCTTTCTTCTAGAATGATGTTTTGGTGGCTAGCTCTTAGGGGGAGTAGGTAGTGTTAGGTGTTGTCATTGTATTCTATTTTTCATATCAAAGGAGAAATCAATGTAAAATATCTTTTTCCTTTTCCATTGATTTCAAAGGGGAAGAGGAAGTATGTGAAAAAATAAAATAAAAAGAAGAGAAAAAGGAGAGGAAGAATGTGAACAAAAAGAGGAAGAATACAAGAGATCATCTACTAAGGGGGAGAAATAGAAAGACAAATCTTGAGAAGAGTATTCAGAGCTAGTATGGTGTCTTTGATGGTTTTTCATATGATGTGTTTCCATCAATGACAAAGGGGGAGATTTTTGCAAGATTGGAAATATTGAAGGTGTTGTCATTGATGTCAACTGGTAAATTGGTTATCAACTAATTGTTGTTGCCATTAGTGTCATGGATATAGGTTGTTGGTTGTATATGTCAAGGATATTGAGAAAATTGTAATGAAGATATGCTGAGTGGTTACTTTGGGTTTTGCTCTTTGTTTTCTCCTATGTTTGTGTGGTTCAAATATGTTGATCATTGTTGTTAGAAGATGTTATATCTATATTTTTAGCTATTGATTCATTGTACAATGCAAGTTATGGTCACTAGTTGTGAACTGTGGCTTTCTATGTTTCTCGTTGAGGTCTAGGAGAAATGTTGTTGGTCCAAATTTATCTTTAATGAAGTATTATGACTTGAGGATCTAGAGTTGAGTTTCCTTTATTATGTTGAAGATAATTTCAGTATCTAGAAGGTATGCACTTAATGGTTCTATGTGATTTACACTAGTTTGGGTGACCTTGTGTTGAACACTACTTTCAAAGATAGTGAAGTGTGTTGGATCTATTTGGGTCCTGATGAAGGTGCATTTGGTTCACCCTCATTATAATTTCACCCTAGGATGTTTTGGCACATACCTAATTTGAATTTGAATTTGGATGGCCAACTTTGGATATGTTTCAAAGTTGAATATATTATAAATGCATGATGAGTTAGTGGTGAAAATATACAAGAGTGAAGAAGAGAGATAAGTGAAAAGAAAAAGAAGAAGATAGATGTGACATTGATGCTATCTAGTGAGTGTGTGTGATGTGAGTGGTAAATTAGTGCAAAGCCCAGATCTTGAGTTTTTAGATGCAGTGAGCAGATGGTGAACTCTATCATTCATGCATGTTTTTGAGTGATTGTGGTGGAATCCTTTGTTGCATTGAGATTGTATTCTCTTTGTAACAATTCTTATTTTTCTTCTTTGTATCTTTGTGGCAGTGATCCCTCTTGGTTGATAGCCCTGATGGACAGTGAGTCCTTGTTTTGGAAGTGAGCCTTTTTTCTCAAGTAGTGAGCCTCTTTTAATCGATTTTGATATTCTCTATAGTGTGAGTTAATCCTCATTGTGGTTTTTCCCTTATTGGTTTTTCCAAATAAATCTAGTGTTATTGTGTTTATGTGTTGGATTTAAGTTTTTGCATTAGCATTTGATGATTAATCATTTAAGTAGTGTTAAAAAAAAAAATATTGATTGAATTAAAAGATTAAATTTGTGGCAACTGATTCACCCTCCTCTCAGTTGTCATGTTCAAAATATTTCAACAAGATGCACATATATGATCTCTCTGATCAAAAATAAATGATGGGCATCAAATGGTGATGTACAAAATGGAAACATTCTTGGTGACTTTCTAGGATGATTTCCTGCTAATCATAAAATTCAATATCCTTATCAAATCCATTTGGTATAGATTCATACAAGTTATTGCAACAAATGTGTTCAACCAAGGGAAAATAAAACAAGACATGTGCATGTTTCACTTGGAAGAAGATAGAAAATCTAAAGCATGCAATCCAGTAAGGAGAATGTAGAGTGTAAAAATCACTTCATGGAATGTAAGAAACCTAAATTGGTATGTATAAAAACTTGAAACAATTACCTGAATAATACTGTTTGAGATGGATCCCATTAACTACAATTGGCAGTTCCTCTCCATTGATTTTTGATAGTTGGATGGCATTATGTTGCTTGCATTCAAAAATAGTGTATGGGTTGCTCCACATGGAGTTAAATTTTGTATACCTTCCAATATTTCTCTTAAATTCATCCAATTTGAGGACTACATCCCCCTCTTTGAAAACCTTAGGGCTTGTGTTTTCGTCAAAAGACCTCTTGACTTGATTTTGGTGCCCTTATATTTTCCTCATTTCTTTATCTTTGATTTCTTCTAACTCCATCAACTGAGTATATCTAATCATCATTGGATATTCTCCTTGTAACATCTCCAATTTTTTATCCAATTCAATAGTTGGTAATTCAATTAATAAGGGCATCCTTGCTTCCTTTCCATAAACCAATATATATGGGGAATTTCCAATGAATCTCTTTGGAGTAATTCTATCTAACCATAGGGTAGATTTTAACCTTGTATGCTAATATCTTTGATTATCTTCCATAGTCCTCATGATGATCCTTATCAGGTTCTTATTTACTGACAAAACCAAACTATTTCCCTGAGGGTAATAGTTTGATGAGGTACTCAGGTAGATGTCATTCCTAATAGCCCATTCACTTAATTTTGTGCCAACAAAAGCTAAAGCATTATAAAAAATAATTGAATCAAGCACTCCAAACTTGGTCACCAAATCATCATAAAAATTTAGTGCAGTATAATCATTATCCTCCTTCAATGCTACAACCTTATTCTACCTGGTGAAATAATCAGTGGAAGTGAGGACCCACTTATTACCTACACTAGAAGGTGGGTTGATAGCTCCAATAAAATTAATGCCCCACTTTATGAAACACTACACTACCTGGATGGGCTACAAAGGAAGGTAAGCCAATCTCTCTTTCCTAGAGAAGAAGGCACATTTCTTACATTTTCTTACCCAAACATGGGTATCCTTGAATAAACTAGGCCAATAATAACCCACCCTCATTATTTTTAGGGATGTAGTTCTTGGTACAAAATTTCTTCCAGTTTCCCCATCATGGAACTATTTAAGCACTCTATCAACTTGCTCAACATCAATGCATCTGAGCAACACACCATTGACATATTTCATGTTTATACCATTAAGTACTACATATATGATGGATTGTATTATGAAATACATTCTCTTAGCCATATCCATTCCTTGTGGACACTCACTGGTTTGGAGAAAGTGAGCCATATTTTTCACCCAACTTGTAGGGGAAGTATGTGCAGTTGTTTGAGACTACTATTGGATAGATAGGACAACCTCCATAATTTCTTATTTGGTATCTTCCATGTCACTAGCTAGCTACTCAAATAAACCTTTACCTCACAAGATTTGTGATCTTGATTTCAACATCATACTCCTTCACTTTGGTTATCCAACCTACCCTTTTATCATTTATATCTTTACTCAAAAGAAATTCTTTGACACTAGGATGAGCAACCATCAATTGAATCTTGTTGTTGGAAATGAAATTCCTAAAATTATTTATACTTCTAATGATAGAAAGAACATTCCCATCAATAAAATAATACCTTTTCTCATAACCTTCTAGACCCTAACTAAAAAAGGCTATGGGATGATCCAAATTTTCCTCATTCTTCTGAACTAGAATAGAAACAGTGGTATCCTTGTTTCCATAAGAATAGAGGATAAAATCCTTAGAAAATTAAGAATTTACTAATGTAGGTGCTACTACTATGGCCTCCTTTATGGCCTTAAAATTTATTTCCCTTTCCCATTCCATTTAAAGTCCATATTCTTCTTTAGCATGGCTATTATTGGCTTCAAAAAGTTGGCAATATTTGGTATAAGCCTCCTAAAAAAGTTAATCTTGCCTATGAAACTTTGTAAACCCCTTTTATGGCTAGAAAAAGGTAGTGTTAAAATGGAACTCACCCTTTTAGGATCAATTGCAATACCATTTTTGACACCACATAACCAAGTATCTTACCCTCATGAATAAAAAAATATGCATTTGTTTGGATTGAGGGATACATCATATTCCCTACATATTTCAAAAATATGCCTTAGATGATAAAAATTATTCTTTTCTTCCTTTGAGAAAATAGTAATATCATCCAAATAAACAAGGACAATCTTGTTCATGAGACCTTGCAAATCCATATCCATTTCTCTTTGGAAAGTTTCCCCAATATTAGATAATCCAAAATGAATCTTCTTGTATGCCATGGTACCCCACTTGGTAGTGAATTATATCTTGTATTGGTCCTCCTCTTTAACCAATATTTGGTTATAACCAAAAAATCCATCTAGCAATGAGAAACTCTATAAACCTGATACAACTTGTAATATTTTCTCCATAGAGGGAATGGATAATAATCTTTAAGTGAAGCTCTATTTAAGTCCCTAAATTCCACACAATCTAATTTATCCATTATTTATCCTCATAGGTACTAAGTTATACACCCTTGATGTGTGCTTAATAGGGAAAATGATAATACCTTCAATCAGCTTGCACAATTCTTTCTTCATGAGATGTTCAAGATTTGGATTCAAAGGTCCTTACTTCTTCCTTATTTGTTTTGCATTGGGTTCCATTTCTATGGTATGTTGTGCCTCAGGGTTAAATCCTTTCAAATCATTGTATTCCCAAGAAAATATTTCATCATATTCTTGAAAAAGTGCAATAAATGCATCTCTTTCTTCCTTAGTATAAATCTTGCTAATTTTAAGGAGTTAAGCTTTGAAATTTTCAAAAGGTTAATAGTGTTCCTATTTAACCAACATGTTGGGCCTCTCCTTTGTTACTTTTTCATTTGTGTTGAAGATGGATTCGATGGTTACCAATCCCTTTGGTAACTTATTTGACCTCAGCTAAATATTTTGTTCACCATATTGTTGCTGCAACTTTTGTTGATTACTAGCTGAAAACTTAGCTTCTTCAATCAAGAATTTAATGATTTATTTGTCATTGTCAAACACTTGCCAATGCACATCACTATTAGGAATTGATGGCCTTTCAACCACCTTGACATGTTGTTGTACTTTATCACTCTTGGCATCATTTGGAATATCAAATTAAGCACCTATGAAAACCAATATATCAACATGCTTATTCTAATTTCTAGGTATGGATAACATATTGAAAGCATCAAACTCTTCTATCATATCCCATACCTTATGTTTATATAACTTGATCAAGTAATTTTTTGGTCAAATGTAAACCTCTTACCTGGTTCACAATCAATTCATTATCTCCAAATACTTGTAGGAATACTATATTACTTTTCCTTTCCTAATCCAGAACTTGAATCAAACTTTCATACTTAGTTGTGTTATTAATACAACTAAAAGAGTACTAAAAATTTGATTAATAATTTTCACCTTATGGAGATATAAGCATGGCACCCTCACCAACTCCATGTCTACTTATTGGACCATCAAAAAATATTTTCCAAATCTCAGTTTGTTGTTTCTCATGCAACTTCTCACTCTTTTGGAGATTAGGAATGAATGATTCTAGCTCATGGACCAAGAAAAACCTACTCCTACTTCCAAAATAATAACAAGGATATCTTCAGTTTGGGTACTTGGCTCTTGAGCAACAACATGCTCATCATTATTAAAAAAATCACAACTAACATTTTCCATACAAGGTACACATGGCTCTATGTGATCCTTTGCTATATATTCATACTTAATAGTCACTTTGGTTCCATATCTCTTGTTGAACAACATATGTGACTATTATGAAGATAAATAACCACCTATTTTAGAGGTGAACTCCCTTGAAAGGAAAAGAGAAAAATAAGGTGTCAAGTCAATCACATAGACATATTATGGGATGGAAAAATTAGGGTATGCATGCAAGGTAAGGCCTAGGTGTTTTATGATACCTATATTTTTAATATTTGTCCCATAAAGCTAGACTAATCCTTTCTTAAGAGGCTGATAATCAATACCCAATCTATCTACAATCTATTTAGGCATCATGGAGCTACTAGATCCTAATTCAATCATACAATAATGTACCAATTTTCCTCCTATGATTAGAGACACAAAATAGTGGTGGGTTGACCTCTTTTTTTGGTTGTTCCTTGATGTTTTGGGATGTATTGGTCAATAAAACCTTATCTTGGCTAGTTGAGATCTCTTTTCATGTTCTTACATCTGATAGGGTAGCTTGCAACTAATATTATTATCTAGGGATAGACAAAGAATCCCACATAGACATTCTAACATTGGATCTTTTCATATAATAAAGAATATTAAAAGGAGTGGGGCTTTCCTTCTATTGATATTTTGTAATAGTATCATCTCCTTGTAAATGGGTTGCTTGAGATTGGATCCCAAGTTGCTTCTTTTGTTGGACTTGTGCTTCATGAGGTGCAGATGGGTTGAAAACTTCTTGATCTAATCTAGGAGGTTGAAGAGACTCCATATTCATTGGTTTCCCTATCACCACATCTATTCTCTTACTTCTTGTCTTGGATTCTATAGAATTATGATCTTGGTTAACCCCACAAAACTCCACTCCTTTCCAATTTAGCAGTGTAGTATCAATTGGAAATTGATCTTGCTATTGTAAAGGTGTTTCATCTAATGTAATTGGTTGTAAACTATGTGCACTTTGCACCACAAATGCTTGATTAATCACCCCATTTGAATGAGTAGACTGACTATGAGGTTGATTACAAGGAAAACACCACTCATAATCTTGAGCAAGGTTTTTTGTATGGGTACTAATTATTTGGATGTGCTTTTTGCACTTGGATTATATGTTTGAAAGGGTCTTGGGTCAAGGGCTTTCTTTTGGCCTTGATTATTTTCTTGGTAAGGTAACCTATTTGATTGAGTTGGTTGATAAGGTGCTTGGTTTTGGGGTTGGTAAGGCCTGTAATTTTGAAATTTCTTCTTTTTAATATTTACCAACTCATTTCCAAATTTTTGGAGAAGGCCCTTAATTTCTTGTAAGTCAAAATATTGAGTTGGGAAACTTTTTTCTTGTGTAGGAGCAATTGGTAGAGTGGCTATTTATGACATTGGCATAGATAATGGTGGCTATATGTTTGGGAAAAATGGTATTAGAGGCCTTGGGCCTATTTTTCTAGCTTGTGTAACACTATTTTCAGCTCCAATGGCCATGTCATAAGCATTAGGAAGTGTTTGTGCATCCATATATTGAATCATTACAAGAATATAACTATTTAGAGACCTCAAAACATGTAGGAAGGCATATTGAGCTAAAGGTCTCACAAAAGGTGGGATTCTATCCTAGGTCTTTTGAAAGTGAAATTTGAAATTTGTCATGTGCTCATGAGGATCTCTTTTAATTATTGCTAGCTACTCCATGAAAGACAAATTATTTGATTTATCCTCAAAAATTTTAAAAATATTGTCTCCTAACTCATCCCATGTAGTGATAGAATTCACTTCTAAACCTCTAAACCACTACAAATCCTTGCCTTTGAATAAGACAACCAAAACTCTAAAGGCTACATTTTCTTTAATAACATTGTCAAATGTGCATAGGGAAGCCATGCACCTAATATGTTTAATAGGGGTGACATGGTCTTATCCATTAAAAAATGGGAGACATTTTAATGTAGCCATAGCAATGTCATCATGTTGCTACAAATTTAGTGGGATTCCTCCATTAAAAGGTATAAAAGGAAGATTTCTAGCCATTACAAATAGGTTTCTTTGTGTTTGGAAAGTATTTTTTCTAACAAGGAACAATGTACCCAATGATGTTGTAGATTGATCCCTAGGAGAAGGGCTTAAACTTCTATTTCTTCTTCTTCCTCTAATAGGAAAAAAATAATTCCTAGCTCTTCTAGAGGCAGCAAAAGAAAGTTGTGTATATTGAAAAATACCTCTTGAGTATCTTTTTTGGATTCTTGGAATGAATTCATAGATCTACTTTTGCAATCAAGAGTCTTCCCTCAACAAAATTGCCAACTTTGATGTAAAGTCTTCTTTTGAATGCAAAGTCGCCAGGTAATTTGATTGTGTGCCTCTTCAAGGTTGGATTATTGAGAGCAATACCACTCCTCAATAATGGTAAAAATGAAAATTCTTTAGTCCCACCGAGTGTGCCAAAAAAAATTTGTCACATGAAATGCACCTTTTTAAACATGCAGTCTAACATTTTAGTGATACAATGGAAATAATCTTGAAGTGTGGGACCTTGAAATCAAGGTTAAATCTCCAAAGAAGGCTAAATTCCTTTGTAAACTAGGTGCACAAGAGGACTGATCTGACCCAACCTCAATAAACTCTAAACTAAGGACTTGTAGATGAAAGGGAAAAGATAAAAGTATAAAAGTAATGGAAAGGTGATGCATCAAATTTATTGTTTCTTCTTGCTTCTAATTGTATATAGTATTGATAAAATCACCAACAGAGCTCACACAAATCTCTATTTTTACTAGTTTGATGAGGGAAACACATGGAGGCTAGGGTTTGAAATATTTCAAGAAGGATGAATATTATCCATAATTGACACCTACAACAGATTAGCACAATCATATAACCAATAAAATTGATGAAAGCTCATGCATGCAAAGATGTATCAAATGTTACATAGAATGCAAGCATGGAGAAAAGGTGAAAAATAGTAATTTTATTAACATAGAGGCATAAGCCAATTTTGTAGCTACATAGAGTGCTAAAACTGCATAAGTCTGCCAAAGAAATTCTAGGGAAGAATCCTTCAAAATTATATAAATATTTCCTTTATAGTGCATGCATAACTCAAAATTGAAAAAAAAACCTAACCCTAACCTAACTAGGGTTTATAGAAAGATGAAATCCGATCATACTTTTGTAGTGTAGAAAATTGTACCCCTTTCTAGGAGAAAGTACAATTCACACTTATTTGGAACTATTTTGGTGACCTTTTCATTAATGCATTTAAAAATATCATTAATAGTCCCCTAATACCCATTTATTATGTATCCCAAGGCCTATATTACTTAATTTTATTTAATTACTGACACCACAAACCACATTGAATAAATGCTATGAATCAAATTAATTCCCTGACATTTAAGGAGTCCTAGAGCTTTAGGTAAAGATCCATTCACCCATGGGTGAATGGGTCCTCATTAAGTACTTTAAACTCAACTTTGGATATATCTTTGGTGACATTTTAATCTCTCAAGTTCAAATTTCATATGTCAGCTTCCAAGATCTGATAATTGGGGAATTAGATAGGAAGCCTATAAAACTAAGTCTCACATTCATTTTACAGTACAAGAAAAGAGAAAAGGAAGAGAAATTCACATGAGATAAAGCATTAATATTCAAGAGCAAAAAGAAGCATTCAAAATTGAAGTCTTGGAGTAGCATTTAGGTTGTTTTTTTGGTCTTAAGCTTATTTTGATATCTAGATCAAGCATTGCCAAAGGATTGGTGGTAGTTGCCTATAGAGGATCATGATGGATTCTAGGTTTTTGGAGATGCACAAGACATTCATCCAAGCGTAATGACTTCTTTCCTAAGTGATTTTATCTTCTATTATCTCTCTAATTTCATCCTAAGGAAGGTATAATAAAAATTTTGACTTATTTGGGTGATTTGAGATCTCCTAAAGTGGATCTTTATCATTGTGCATGTTCATCCAAGAACCCTATTCTAACACATTTGAGTAGGGGTTATTTATATAATTTGATCTTAATATTAGGCACACTTAAGGTTAGGATTGCACACACATTTCATGTTTTAGATCTATGTTCTTCATCAAGGTTTAATTACCAAACTTGGGGTTTGAACAAGGCAAACTCCTAGCCACCAATGAACAACAATTTTTTTTTGAAAATTTTACATAGATCTGGATCTAGGAGCAAAGTTTTTAAGTTACAAGGACTAATTTTAGGTCTCAAACTTAAATCTCAGATTCAAAGTTTTCTAGAAAAGTCTTCCAAGGTCCATTTTCCCTAGGGTGAATGAGTCCTTGTTCAACTTGCAGGAATAACAACTTTTGAACAGTACACAACATTTATTACTCTCAGATTCTCCAAAAAAATTGTAAGTTCCATCAATTTTATGCTTAATCTTTTGAATCCAAGTTATAGAGTGAATTTTGGAGTTTATTTTATATTTTTAATCTTTCTCCCTAAAGTGTTGTTTGGCGTAGACCCCCATCCTTACAAAAAGGGAAATTTACAGATTCACACATTGACTTGACTCACCTCAAGGTTGATAGTCCTTTCATTGTGTGGATCTCATTTCCTAATTAAATAGAAGAAGATAGGTCCATCATAACCCTATTTCCCTTCATTTTAATTTGTGAACCTATTTTCATCATTTCATTTTGGTGAACCTAACCATGTACAACAAAATTCTAAAATTGGAGTCCTTTCAACTATAGATATAAGTTTTGCAAATAAATTGAATTAGGTTTACATTAGTTGCATTACATTTAGGGTTCTTTGATCTTGTATTAGTGAACATTACATTTAGAGTTAAATTTGCATGTTTGCATAATTTCAAATCATAAAAAAATAAAAAAATTGCATTAGATCTAAGTTTATTTTGCAAAGTACTTGCATTAGGATCTTCATTCAATCATTTAATTTCAAATTTAGAATCATATTGCATCTTAAAAATTGTCACATAATCCATCATTTGATCTTGATTTAACTTGCATTTAGAGACAAAAATCTAGAAAAAACTATTATAGAACTTCTTGTTATAGATCAAAAACATAAAATACATAGGATAAACTCAACAACTAAAAATTCAAATTTAAAAAAGCCTAATATGGGACCCATTTTACCTAGGGAAAATGGGTCCTTGTATAAAAAAATTTTAGAAAATTTTGAGTTCTTTTTTATTTCTGTTTTAGTTTCTAGATCTGAAAGCCTAATTTCTAAAATAGTTTATTTGAACATTCAAAACATTTCTTAGTTAGATTGTGTAACATTTTGGAGATGATTTTCTTTCATATTTTAGCCAAAATTAGTATTATGTTTCTACACTTTTCTTTCATTTTCAACATTATTGGATTATTAGATAGATTAATTTACATTTTGCAATCAGTACAAAACACAAAAAAAAAACCAAAAACATAAAAAGAAACAAACAAAACTTGTTGAAACTCTTGGAGAAAACATAGTTATTTGATAATGTCAAACCTCTTTTTCCAAGTTAATATATCCCTCAAGCCCTTTATTATTGGTGACTTTGATATGTTAGATTAATCCCTTGAGGACTTCATCTCACAAGGTTCATCCACTAAGGCTTGTCATGACAAACCACAACATAGAGACGTCAACGTAATCACACCTCAACTTATCCTTTACCCACCCTCACAATAACCTCAAGTTAAAAAAAAAAAGCATGTTCATTCTAGAACCACCTAAAAAGAATCCATGAAAACTAGGAGATACCTTGAACTTTACAAGGAAACTTGATAACAACAATGTTTCAAAGAAATTGGGTTACAATAACATTGCTCATACACATAACACAAGGAACAATAGGAAACAACAAACCCCTCCCATGTCATTACCATTTCCTCAACCTATCTTTCCTAGTGCTCCTTGATTGACTTTACATAGTGGAAAGGACTATGATCTTGTTAAACAACTTAAGAATACTCCTACTAAGATATCCTTATGGGATCTTATTCAAGTCTCACTGAATTACCATAGTATGCTTCAAATAGATTAGCAGCAAGTTGTGATTCCTCCTAATAGAAATCCAAATTATGTGGGATCTCTAGTTCAAGGAATGAATATAATTAATCTAGATATTGTTTTTCACCAAAGTGATTTGACTTGGAATTTCAAAAACAATATTAAGCCTTCATGATCATTTTCATTATTAATAAGAAAGAAATAAAAAGAACCCTTGTTGAAAATGGCTCAGCCTTGAATGTGTGTAGTATGAACCTTTTGGATAAGCTTGGAATTGATAAGAGTAAAATTAAACCTAACTCGTTATCCATTCATGGATTTGATAACATGGGAAAAAAAATTCTTAGCGTGATTACA
>VDFB02254700.1:0-26623 GCA_007258455.2 Sequoia sempervirens
AACTTGTTGAAACTCTTGGAGAAAACATAGTTATTTGATAATGTCAAACCTCTTTTTCCAAGTTAATATATCCCTCAAGCCCTTTATTATTGGTGACTTTGATATGTTAGATTAATCCCTTGAGGACTTCATCTCACAAGGTTCATCCACTAAGGCTTGTCATGACAAACCACAACATAGAGACGTCAACGTAATCACACCTCAACTTATCCTTTACCCACCCTCACAATAACCTCAAGTTAAAAAAAAAAAGCATGTTCATTCTAGAACCACCTAAAAAGAATCCATGAAAACTAGGAGATACCTTGAACTTTACAAGGAAACTTGATAACAACAATGTTTCAAAGAAATTGGGTTACAATAACATTGCTCATACACATAACACAAGGAACAATAGGAAACAACAAACCCCTCCCATGTCATTACCATTTCCTCAACCTATCTTTCCTAGTGCTCCTTGATTGACTTTACATAATGGAAAGGACTATGATCTTGTTAAACAACTTAAGAATACTCCTACTAAGATATCCTTATGGGATCTTATTCAAGTCTAACTGAATTACCATAGTATGCTTCAAATAGATTTGCAGCAAGTTGTGATTCGTCCTAATAGAAATCCAAATGATGTGGGATCTCTAGTTCAAGGAATGAATATAATTAATCTAGATATTGTTTTTCACCAAAGTGATTTGACTTGGAATTTCAAAAACAATATTAAGCCTTCATGATCATTTTCATTATTAATAAGAAAGAAATAAAAAGAACCCTTGTTGAAAATGGCTCAGCCTTGAATGTGTGTAGTATGAACCTTTTGGATAAGCTTGGAATTGATAAGAGTAAAATTAAACCTAACTCGTTATCCATTCATGGATTTGATAACATGGGAAAAAAAATTCTTAGCGTGATTACATTACCTTTTATCATTAGGAAAGATGCATTGCAAACTACTATCCATCTTATGCCTATTGATATTTCATATAATATTCTTTTAGGAAGACCATGGATTCATGAAATTAGGCGGTCCCTTTAACAGTTCATCATTTAATGAGGTATGTTTACAACAATAAATTTTACACACTCAAGGCTAACCCTGAACTTGAAAGTTGTTTGTACAATGAGAAACATAAACAAAGTCCTATGAAAACATTGATACCAACTTTAAAATTTGAATCACGCAAGAACAAGAAAAAGAGAAGAATATTAAAGAAGTCACACATTTATTAGAAGATGATTGGGGTTCCTTATATTTCATACCAACATTCATGGGAGAATACAAGATGACAACAAAATAACCTAAAAAATGAAAAAGAATCAATGGTAATGTTAACACAAAACTTGGAAAAACCCTCACAAGCATCTATTTCATCCACTTTAGAAGAAGACACAATTTATACAACAAACTTTGATGAAATAGACTATAAAAATCCACCAAATACATAAGAGATGGAAAAACATTATAGAAAAGGTTATGATCTCTTGAAACAAATTGGTTATAGTGGAAAAGGATGTGGTAGAAAATAATAAGGCATATGTGTTCCTATAGAGCCTAACTCACAAGAAAAAAAAAGTGGTCTTGAATATTGTCCTTTTAAGATAATGAAATCAATGCAAAGACCTTCACTCAACATTAACACCATAATGTGTAGATCCTCTAAGACAACTCTCAATTTGAAGCATCCCAAATTGATTGATACAACATGTGAAGAATCATTGGATTACTTTGAAGATGATGAATCTTTGAAAGAAATGTTAGGAGTTTATGACAAGTCATTTTCTCCCCCTAAAAAACAAGGAGTCACTTGTACTATGGTTAATGCTAAAAAAGTGGATGAAGAAAAAGAACTCAATGATGTTGATGATGATAAAGAAGAGAATATCCTTGATTTTCAAAACAAAATGCACTTCCTATGGGAGATACCAAAAACATACCAATGGATAGATTTAATGAAAAAAGAGTGATTCAAATAGGAAAGTGTCCTGATGACGATGAACAAGAAGATCATGTAACATTATTGTAAGGAAATTTGGGAGCGCAACTAGTGAAAACTCCATACAGTAGTGCCTTCGGTAACTTTCATTTCAATTAGGTTACCTCAAAGACAAAAAATTATGTCCAAATGTAGAATAGACACAGTTTATTTCCTACATTGATCCATCTGAGAGAAACATATGTAGATTCAACAACAAACATTAACAGATTCTACTACACAAACCAACAGACATGAAAGATGAAACAGAAAACCAGAGAAAAAAGATTTACGTGGGGAAAATCCTTTTGGATAAAAAACCCCACACTCCAAAGATCAAGCCATTGTATTATTCAGCAACAGAATGGTTACAATACAATTTCAGGCTCTTAGCCTTTTCAGAGATTACATCTTGTTCATATGGATACAACTGGTAACATACTATCCCTGAGAGATCAAATATGGCATTCATGATCAGGAGAGATTCCAGCAGCATAACTCCACCTCTCTCACTCTCTGCCTTGGCCTCATGGCTTCAGCCTATTAGCCAGCCACTCGGCCTTTCTCTATCGATCTCTCTTTGGCTCTCGGCTCTTCAGCATCACTTGTTATGGCCTCATGGCTTCGGCCTTCCAACCAGCCACTCGGCCTTCACATCTATCCGCTTTGTTTCCTCTCTTCGGCTTTGGCTCTATGAAACGGTTTGTTTCCAACTATCGGATCACAACTGTCGAATCATCCAGCTCAGAAATGATTCACATTTTGATTTCTCTGATTTGTCCATATCTCACCATGTCAGACAATCTTCACTCAGTCAATAGTGATCAACTTGTGTCGCATGTCGGTGAGACACTAGAAGTGTCTCCCTGATGCCACAAGACTCAATTACATGTTGTCGCCAAGAGTCATCTCCATCGGGAAGAGGTTCTACTGATATCCACAAGTCATACCGATTTTAGCATTCTCATCGGCGAGACAATCACCTTTGATGAGACATCACACCGAGCTCATAAGTCATTCCAAAGTGTTCCTTAGTCGCCAAGACTATAGTCATTCGCTGAGAGATCATATCGAGTCTTCAAGTCATGCTGAAACCCATTGTATTCTTATCGGCATCCATCTATTAGCATGATCGGCGAGACCTCTCACTGACCTCCAGTTGAACTCATCCACCAATGCTATCGCCAAGACATTCAACTGTCGCCAAGAGGTTTCACCGAGGTCTTCAAGTCACATAGACATGAATGTTCTCATCGGAAAGACTATCATCTTTCGCCGAGACCTCACACCAAGCTTCATGTTATAACGAACTCCAAACAACAGTCGCCAAGAGTTACACCGAAGTCAGGATTCCATCGGCAAGACAATTGCTCTTCGCCAAGACATCACCCCGCAGGTTCCAAGTCACCCCGATTCAATCTTGTCGGCCAAACTTACTACTTTCACCAAGACTTCATACCGAAGCCTTTAAGTCATATCGATGTGTTCCACTATCGGTGAGAGAATCAACCTTTGGTAAGACATCTTACCGAGGCTTCCATGTTGTGCCAAAACAATTGTTCACCAAGAGTCACACCAAATTGATGACCCCACATGCTGTCAGTGAGACTTTCGATATTTGATGAGACATCATATCAAAACAATACGTTATACCGATGACCCCTAACACTGTCGCTGAGACATCTCTTAGTTGCCAAGAGATCATGCCGATAGGAACAAGTCATACCAATTTCTTCATCGGCCAAACAGACCGAAGGTCATGTCGATATCGGCAAGAATTCCTATCATTGCTGAGACTTCTCACCGAGACTCTTGAGTTAGCCTGAGTGTATACCGTTGGTGAGACATTCCTCAGTCACCAAGAGATCTTCTCGAGAGTTCAAGTCACCTCGAACCAGCTTATTGGTGAGACTTCTCCCGGTCGCCATGACTTCTCGCCAAATCCATTTGTTATCCCGAAGACTCAAAGTTGCCATGAGTCTCCCCGAAGCCCGATAACAAGCCCTTATGTTGCTGAGACATTCCACTCGGTAGGAGATTATAGCGAAGGCCACAAGTCACATCGATAGGCATCTTTGGCAAGACAAAAGTATTGTCTTGGTGACATGAACAAAACACAAGGTAAATTGCTAGTCGGCTAGACAGTAGAAATGTCACAATGACTAAGCTTTCTCAGAGGTTTCAGCCTGTGATATTGAGGCATATTTTCCAACAATCTCCCACTTGACGAAGATCACACAGGCACCTCCAAAGCAACCAGAAACTAATATCACACTAGCTCCATCAGTTCAAACCCTGCAATACTCAAGACACCCAATCAACAAGATTCCACAGATAATAGTCCATTAGGCAATTTGCAACAAAGACCAGGCATCCAACTGCAACTCACTGACCAACAAAACAACCGATCATAGCCCCTAGGAAACCACATAGACTTTAAACATGCTCTCATGCTCCATGAAGAATTCTTCTCCAACATCCAAGATGTTCACCATTCAGACAACAATCCTGTCATCTTCCATGTGTGGAAGAAAGATACAAAGCCAAGGTGTATAAGCACCATTCCAATGAACACAAGCAAAAAAGATCCTAGTGATATCTTCAACAAGATATTGCTACCACTTCACTGTGCTCATTTGCTATAAAGAAGCAATATCAACTTTAAAGCTTCAATCAGAACACAATAGTGAAGTCATTATCCAGAAACAAGAAACTAAACATCAGTTAGAACAACAATCAGACTAACTAATTCCATCCAACTGATAACCTACACAACTAAAAATAGCACCCACAGCTCGTGCTATACTATCCAATCTCACATACCTCACAAGTATCACCATTAGTAAACTTCTGCCAATCCATTAACAACAAATACAAATTCTAATGTCAACCACTTGAAGAAGACAAGACACATACAAGAACTCCCGCTGCCTGAGAAATTCAGATCTGAAAGATCAGAAGGCATCGCAAGCCTACCAATACTAGCACAAAGAAAATGTAACCCTGTAGTACCAAAGAAAAATCCACAATGATATGCACAACTTGCAACAAGCTGCCACAAGAAACATTTCTCTCACCACAAACCTTCACAGCCACAGAGAGAAACACTACACATCATCTCCTGTAGAACATCCTCCAACATACACTTCTAATAGCCAGCTATGTCAAGAATGATCTTCTTCACATCCCAAAAGAAAGCCTTAACAACATCCATACATTTAATCACCAAGATCAAACCAACTTTAAAGGCATGGATGTAAACCTCTCAAAGAAGATCAGGCTAAAAGCATTTCCCATTTTAGGAAATCAGCCCATACATAATCTCCTACGAATTCTCATTAGTAAATGACATAACACAAAAGCTCAAGGAGATAATATAAACTATACAACTTCCACTATGAATCCTCCAAGATCAAAGGTTAAATAGTAATTCAAGATCCATATCATGAAAGTAAGCATAAAACACATATGAAAGATATAAAGGGCCAAATACCTTTCAGATAAACTATCGATTAGACCAAGACTAATCCAAAGGCAATCTCATCACAGGTCTCTAATTTGAACTTACGTTCAACCAAGGTGTAGGCTTCTCGGACTTTCTGCTGAAAAAATTTAACAAGAGAAACAAGCAACAACACATCTCTCATAAGAGAAAAATAGCCTCACATTATTCTTCATGTATCCATGAGTACTAGCAACTGTCCGTCTCATGCTAAACTCTATCTGCATTACTGTACTATCATGAAGTACCAAGTAAACAATCAAAGCACCCAATACACAAAGAATTACCAGACCATTGTCAAAGCTCCAATCATCTAAATTAGGAACTTATCATGACACCATGATCTACACATCCCCATAGGAGATACCATGCTTCAATTGACTCCACCATTGTCTCAAGTACAATGCACAATGCCAAAACTCCAGTTACACAAACAAGAGTATACCTATGACATAAAGCAAATAAACTCAAAACCAACATCACCTATCAAGCACCACCAACACCTCAGCCAAAGACTCCAAGCATCCTCCATGGTTCCAAGATGTTGCACATCTTCAAATAATGTCCATGCAAAAGCACAAGCGTAAGAACCCTTATGCAACACTAAAGAAGACCATTCACCACCATGTGATAAATCCACAGTCATTGCTAGAGCTCCCACTGAAAAGTGACACCTGAGCTCTCAGAGCATCATGACCACTGCTTCAGGTTCCCATAATTGTCTATTCAGGTACTCAAGAATATCCATCCTCTCATCTCAAAACAATCACACCAATGCACAAGTGACCACAGACAAGGCCAGCTAACAAATCTGCACCACCAATGAATCAATCTCATGGATAAAGATAGTCCACATCCAAGTTATCTCATTGCAGCCAATGGGTAGCTAATCCACCAACTGCATAACTCGTAGATTACAAACATCGAACATGCAAACCCGTTATCACATTGAAAAAAGCAACACTGAGATATCAAAGAGAAAATCCACATAGACAACATAACTCAAACATCAAATCATGCCAAATCTGATTTTCCAATCATGTCCACAACGAGCACCATAATCAAGGACCCCACAAGCATTACCACAAGAATGCTAAGTGACAAAACACTTACCAACACTCCCATGCAGAGAAAGAGTCATACCTCCTCAAAACCATGCACCAAGCATGCATGCAGACCTGCAACTATCTCATCCAGCAACACCCCAAAAGGTCAGTGTCTAAACAATAGCTTAACAACAACTCCACATGGTCACAAGTTTTGCTTAACCGTGTAAAACCTGCAAAACCACTGAGCCATGCAAGTACAGATTATCCTTAGAAAGGAAACAATAGTTCAAGAGGATCCAGGCCCCTTTCAGGCCAACTTTAAACCACCACCATGTACATCCATTTGAGAAAAAGAGAAAGGCTATTTCAGAAGCTTGCAAATCATCTAATGATTAACTCCATAGTCTTCAAGCATTCGAGGTTAATATGAAACAATGCTTTCCAACACCAGGAACCACTAGCTAGCATAAGCACTCTCTTCCATGACTGGGAAACAATCTAGGCTTCTCCATATCACCCAGGAGCCTATCACACAGACACCAATATGAAAGCTTTACTGCTACATAGCCACAATGTAAGAAAATCCACCTTATAATCCAAGGTTATACCTCTACCAGTAAGAGACACAGATCAGAACATGATCAACTCCCTTTTCCATCTTGACCATCCTTCAAGCTGCATGTTGTCTTAGAATACCACAAGGCTTCCACTCATCAAAGGATCAATACATCAGTCCATTCCTTTAGATTTCTTCTAGCCTACCAGGCTAAGTAATCTTCACAGGAGAAATATCCAGAACCAACAACCAAAAGAAGGCTTTGATACCACTTGTAAGGAAATTTGGGAGCACAACTAGTGAAAACTCCATACAATAGTGCCTTCAGTAACTTTCATTTCGATTAGGTTACCTCAAAGACATAGACAACTATGTCCAAATGTAGAACATACACAGTTTATTTCCTACATTGATCCATCTGAGAGAAACATATGTAGATTCAACAACAAACATTAACAGATTCTACTACACAAACCAACAGACATGAAAGAAGAAATAGAAAACCAAAACACAAATATTTATGTGGGGAAAATACTTTAAGATAAAAAACCCCACAATCCAAAGATCAAGCCATTGTATTATTCAACAACAAAATGGTTACAATAAAATTTCAAGCTCTTAGCCTTTTCAGAGATTACATCTTGTTCATCTAGATACAACTGGTAACATACTATCCCTGAGAGATCAAACATGGCATTCATGATCAGGAGAGATTCCGGCAACATAGCTCTACCTCGGCCTCATGGCTTCGACCTATTAGCTAGCCACTTGGCCTTTCTCTATCGATCTCTCTCTGGCTCTCATCTCTTCAGCATCACCTGTTACGGCCTCATGGCTTCGACCTTCTAGCCAGCCACTCGGCCTTCACATTTATTCGCTTTTTTTCCTCTCTTTGGCTTCGGCTCTATGAAATGGTTTGTTTCCAACTATCGGATCACAACTGTTGAATCATCCAGCTCAGAAATGATTCACATTTTGCTTTCTCTGATTTATCCATATCTCAGCACATCAAACAATCTTCATTCGGTCAACAGTGATTAACTTGTGTCACATGTCGGTGAGACACTAGAAGTCTCTCCCTGATGCCAAAAGACCCAAGTACATGTTGTCACCAAGATTTGTCTCCATCGGCAAGAGGTTCTACCAATATCCACAAGTCATACTGATTTCAACATTCTCATCGGCGAGACAATCACTTTCGATGAGACATCACACCAAGCTCATAAGTCATTCTGAAGTGTTCCTTAGTTGCCAAGACTATAGTCATTCACTGAGAGATCATATCAAGTCTTCAAGTCATGCTAAAACCCATTGTATTCTTATCGGCATCCGTCTATCAGCAAGAGTCACCTTATCGGCATGATCGGTGAGACCTCTCACCGACCTCCAGTTGAACTCATCTGCCAACGCTATGGCCAAGACATTCAACTATAACCAAGAGGTTTCACCAAGGTCTTCAAGTCACATAGACATGAATGTTCTCATCAGCAAGACTATCGTCTTTTGCTGAGACCACACACCGAGCTTCATGTTATACCGAACTCCAAACAACAGTCGCCAAGAGTTACACCAAAGTCAGGATTCCATCAGAAAGACAATTGCTCTTCACCAAGACATCACCCCGTAGGTTCCAAGTCACCCCGATTCAATCTTGTCGGCCAAACTTACTGCTTTTGCCAAGACTTCATACAGAAGCCTTTAAGTCATATCGATGTGTTCCACTGTCGGCGATAGAATCAACCTTCGGCAAGACATCTTATCGAGGCTTCCATGTTGTGCTGAAACAACTGTTCACCAAGAGTCACACTGAATTGATGACCCCACATGCTGTCAGCGAGACTTCTGATATTCGATGAGACATCATATCAAAACAATACGTTACACCGATGACCCCTAACACTATCACTGAGACATCTCCCAGTCACCAAGAGATCATGCCGATAGGAACAAGTCATACCAATTTCTTCATCAGCCAGACAGACCGAAGGTCATGTCGATATTGGCAAGAGTTCCTATCGTCACCGAGACTCTTGAGTTAGCCCGAGTGTATACCATCGGTGAGACATTCCTCAGTCGCCAAGAGATCTTCCTGAGAGTTCAAGTCACCCCGAACCAGCTTATTGGTGAGACTTCTCCCAGTCACCATGACTTCCTGCCAATTCCATTTGTTACCCCGAAGACTCAAAGTCGCCATGAGTTTCCTCGAAGCCCGATAACAAGCCCTTATGTCACCGATACATTCCACTCGGTAGGAGATTACAACGAAGGCCACAAGTCACAGCGATAGGCATCTTCGGCAAGACAAAAGCATTATCTTGGCGACATGAAAAAAACACAAGGTAAACTGCCAGTCAGCCAGACAACAGAAATGTCACAACGACTAAGCTTTCTCATAGGTTTCAACGTGTGAGATTGAGGCATAGTTTCCAACAATTATTATATGAATTTCATGAACTCTTTCCTTGGACTTATTCAGATATGTTGGGTATTGATGCTAAGATAGTAAAACACACCATAGTTCTTGAACAAGATGCTAAATTGGTAAGACAAAAGATACAAAAGATGAATCCTAAGATATCTTTATTGATGATGGTTGATATTGAAAAACTCCTTGAAGATGGCTTTATATGGCCTATTGACTATTCTCCATGGATATAAAACATTGTTGCCATTGCAAAACCTGATAATCGTATTAGGATGTGTACAGATTTTTGTGACCTTAATAAAGAATATCTAAAAGATTATTTTACCCTTCCTAATATCGACATGATAGTAGATTTGACTACAAGACATGCTTTCTTGTCATTTATGGATGGATTTTTGGGATACAATTAAATCTTTATCAACCCTCAAGATCAATACAAAACAACATTTAATATAGCTTGTGGGACATTTTGTTGGGTAGTTATGTCTTTTGGATTAAAGAACGTAGGTACAATGTATCAAAGAGTTCTGAAATTTATATTTCATGATTGCATACACAAGATTTTGGAAGATTATGCTGATGATAATCTAGAAAAATCTTTAACTCAACAAGATAATGTTAATATCCTTCAGAATTTTTTTGGATGAATGCAAAAGTATAACATGAGATTGAATTTGAAGTGTCTTTGGGGTAGATAGTGGATTTTTTTTAGGTTTTATAGTATCTCACAAAGGCATTGAGGTGGACACGAAAATTGATGCTATCATTAACATGAAACCTCCTAAAAACATCTCTCAGTTGTGTACCATACAAGGGATAATTCAAGCTATTTGTTGTTTTGTAGAATCTTTAGTAGATCAAATATTACCCTTTACACAACTTCTTAAGTAGGTTGAGTTTAAGTTGAATGACAATTGTAAATAGGCCATTAATAGTTTGAAAGATTATCTTGCTACTCCACCTGTTTTACAACCCGCTATGCAAGAAAAACCATTCATCCTTTATATAGTAGCATCATGCCATGCTCTAGCAGCATTGTTGGCTCAACAATACAACATTGGTAGATAACATCTTGTTTATTATATCAATCGAACCTTGATTGATTACGAAACACAATATAGAATGATAGAAAAGAAATGTTTGGATCTTGTATTTTCTACTAGTAAATTGAGACATTACTTGTTAAACGTGAAAATTCATGTGATGAAAAAGTTTGATCCTTTAAAACATCTTTTGCTAAAACTGATTTAATAGGATGTTTAGCTAAATGAGTTATGTTGTTAATTGAGTTTGATCTTAAATTTGTCTCCCAAAAGGGAAATAAAGGGCAAGCCTTAACCAACTATTTAGTTGATGCTCCTTCTCCCTTAGCATTACCTAACATGGACTCATTCCCTCATGAAAGTGTCTTGACTATCGAAAAAAGAAAAAGAAACATGGGAATGGTACTTTGATGGTTCTAAGAGTCAAATTGGCTCTAGAGCTGGGGTTATAATAACTCCTCTTTTAGGTAAGCCTATTCACTTGTCCTTCCATCTAAACTTCCTATGTACAAATAACACTTCAAAGTATGAAGATTTAATCACTGGAATATATGTGCAATGTTAGCCTTAGGTGTTCAACATAATTCTATATTCGGTGATTCTCTATTAATCATTAAAAATAAATGGTTCATATCAAGCAAATCATGGTGAAATTATTTGATACAAAGACCTAACAATGACATTATTAGATAAATTTGAATCATATACCATTGAAAACATATCACAAATGGATAATCGACATGTAGATACTGTGTACTTTGGAATTTTACCCTACTCTAATATGCAAAATAACTAAAAATGCAAATGATAATATACCAAGAACACTTCAATGATTAGCCTAAAGAGTGATAAAACAAGAAGGAAGATAGATGAAGTAAATGCAAATAGTTATACCTCCCTTGTTGTTGAAGACTCCTTGGTTGGCCCTTGATTTGGATGACTTTGTGTGCTCCTTAGATGGCTTCTTGAGTGACTAAATGCAAGATCAAATTATGCAAAATGATTGAAATAGATCACTAAATGATAGCAAATGCAAATTGGCAGTATAAGGTTGCTCAAAATGAAAGTGTTGAAAATGCCCTTGAGGAGGGGGTATTTATAGGAGAACTTGAATTCTCTAGAGAATTCAACGGTTGAGATTCACCCAACAAGGTCAAGATGAAGGGCTAAGGTGAGTTGAGAACTCACAAGCCCTCACATCTTGACATGTGGATGGTGAAGTGGCTAGGAGGAGATGAGGTGGAGTGAGGTAGCAAAAAAAGGTACATGAGGTGGAGGAAGAACAAGTACCTTGGGGAGTGAGAAGATTTCCTCAAAAAGGAGTTTCTTGTCCCCAAGTGAGAGTGAAAGGGACATTTGAAGAATTTTGGAATTCCTCAAAAATCTCCATGGGAAAAGGAGAGGTGGTTGGGGAAATAAGTGTGAATTAAAAATTCACATTTTTAGGAGAGTCTAAAGGATAAAATATGGGCTCCAAAAAGGTGGGACTTGGTCACATGTGGAGATTGTGACAAGTCCAAGGTTCTAGAAGCCTTGGAAAGATATAATGTGAATTAAAAATTCACATATAAAACAGGGGAATCTAGGATAAAAAATGTGAATTAAAAATTCACATGGGAAAGAGGGACAATGCTAAAAAGAGATAAATGCAAAGGTTGACTAAAAAGGTGGTGCTAAATATGGCTAATGACATTGGTTAAGGTTGTGCAAATATTGGATTAGAATAATTAATGGAATGTTAGAGGCAAGTGGCAAATGTAGGAGGATGTGGCATTAATCTTTGATTAAGAGGATGCACATCATAATCACAATTAATTAAATTAATTCAGATTAGAGCAAGATCATGGAGGATGTGACAAGGAGAGAGAAAATGAAAGAATTTTAAATTGATTTTAAATCAAAAAGGGAAAAAAATGACTAAATTAAATAAATTGGTGTATTTATTTAATCTAGAGAGGAAGAAGGTGAAAGATAAAGCATTTAATTATTAAATTAAATACTTTACAGATATGAGACAAAGGGTGTAATATTAAATTAATATTTAATATGATAGACGAAAAGGGAGTGAATTTAATCATATGGGAGTGACTAAATTTAGATGTCTACATTTTTCCCCTCTTTGAAATATTGTTAGAATAACAGTGTTTCGGAGAAAAATACAATGCGAATGTGGGAGGAAATGATAGATGGTGATGCCCCTAGCGTGGAAAAGTTTGATGATGCCCCAATGACCAAGCTGAAGGAATGGAGGAATGGTAGGAGGGTATGCCCCCTCGAGAGGGCGGTTGGGGGAGGAAAAAGGGGTCCCTCAGATGACGTCTCGATAGGAAGAAAAGAAAGACACCATTGGATAGAGCTCAAGAAACCAAGCAATTTTGGTTTTTGAATAGACGTGATCCGACGCATGGTTTGCAAATGGCAGCCTTGGGAAGTTAAGGATTAGTGGGAGGAAGAAAAAGAGAAATAAAAGGTAAAAAATACCTTTTAAGAAGAAGGGGGGTTAAAAAGGTAATTTTAAAAATTACCTTAGTCATGTTTACTGTAGCAGTTGAGAGGAGGAGAGGAGAGGAGAGAAGAGAAAGTGACCGAGGAGGGATGATGCCGACAGACAATGATACGGAGATTGTGCACCGGGAGAACGAGGTGCGGGGATTATATAGCGGGAGCGTGGACCCACAGCATGGGAGTGGTAACAAAACCTATTAATTTAATTTACGCATTTTTCACATGTTATTTGATAGATTTCAGAAATTTGAAAATGTGGGTTTTGTTAAGTAGCAAAATTAAAAAGATGGGTAAGGACTAGATTTTTTTTAAAAAGTCAAAAAAAGGTTGAAAACGATGGGGGGAAGAAGAAGGAGGGTGAAGTGTAGCCACCCAGCCCAAGGGTGCTACTGCCTTGACCCAGGGTGGAGCTGCCCCGGCTGCGGGCAGAGCCACCCTACAGGCGGGTGGACCCTCAGTGAGGCCTTGAGGGAGCTGGCTCACTCCTGTGGTGGAGACCAGCAGTGGTGCCTTAGTGAAGCAGGCCGGAACCCTTCGAGGGGGCCCGGTGCATGGGTGGGGTGTGAAAGGACCCGGTGGGAACCACCCTCATGGGAGGGGCGGACCTACCAGTGAGCCCTTGTAGTGTGAGCCGCCCTGGTGAACCAAAGCAGCTGGGGGTGGAGCCATGGATGCGGAACCACCCGAGAGCGGATCCAGAGCCGGGAGTGAAGCGAGGAATGTACCCGGCCCCGGGGAGAGGGGGGGAAAAATAGAGGAAAAGGGAAAAAAAGGAGAGAAGATAGGAAAAAGACAGAAGAAAGAACAGAAAAAAGAGAAACAAAAAAAAATAATTAGAAGATTCTTGTGTGCGTAAAGTTTGGAGTGGATACAGACACATGAGCGATGATCAGAGGTGATGACATCGACGATAGTAATGATGAACAGGGAGGACTAGAAAGCTTTGGATCATGCAGGTTTAGGCCACTATCTCCAGTTTCTAGTAGTCAGAGCGCATCCGGCGATGCTGACAGCATTGATAGAGAGATGGAGCTCAGAGACATCGATGTTTCATCTCCCTACAGGAGAGATGACCATTACCTTGGAGGATGTGTGGCGCATCCTGAGGCTACCGATAGCCAGACGGTTAGTGAGCGAGGTGGTGGCTACAGAGGGGGAGTTACAAGAGACCATGAGAGTATTGTTTTGTCACGAGGAGCTGGCCCTGGTGAAGGGGCAATTGGATTTGGACCAGTGTTTGGTAGTGGGGGTGCCAGCTTTACTATTGTTCCTATGTAGTCTGATTAGTGGGATATTGCTACCAGATCGGAGCAGACGTACATGTAGCCTTCGGTATATGGAGGTGATTCGACACATTGTCGAGTGGCGAGGGGGGCCATTCTCATGGGGGTCATGTGTATTGGCACATCTATACAGAGATATGCACAGGATATGTTACTAGAGGATATCGAGCTTGACACATATGATGTTGCTATAGATTTGGGCTTGGGAGCATATTGCAGCGACAAGGCCGACAGTGGTGAGGACGGGGATAGTGGATGATCGCGAGCCCGTGGCATGGGAGTATGGGGAGGCGAGCAGTTTGGTTTTTTGCTATGAGATGCAGGGAGATATGGAGGGGTGGAGGAGGGCATTTGATGATCTACATCCGAGGGATATAGAGTGGCGGCCATATAGGTTGTGCCAGTTCCGGGGATGGACTGATACAAGGAGACAGGAGGGTTAATTTCTAAGCAGGTGCTTTATCATTGGGACTGTGACGCGCATAGTAGAGTCGCATCGACTAGACAGAATGTTGAGGTAGTTTGGGGTGATACAGGATATTCTGGTAGTGCCTATCATGTTTCGTCGGTACAGTAGGGAGATACCATGGGGAGGTTGCATAGCACTAGGTACAGCCAGGGCGTCATGGAGACCGCAGGGCAGGTGCCTTATCTGGGGAGAGTTGGAGGAGAGCAGGTGCTGGTGGTGATCGAGCGATACTGGAGGTGGTTCCAGAATAGGTTATGGGAGAGGATTACTCATGTTCAGCCTATTTTGAGGGTAGGGGGTGTCAGACCATAGGATGAGCAGAGGCTTCGGAGAGAGAGGAGAGGAGGGGTGTCACAGCGAGGAGAGGCTGTGGCGGTGGTAGATCAAGGGGGACAGGAGGAGCCTGATGAGGCAGAGTAGGCGGGCAGACTAGGGAGGAGGAGGAGGAGACATCAGAGGCGAGGTCAGAGAGATGGGCATCAGCGGGAGAGAGTGTAGGGGAGGGGATAGCCACAGAGAGCCCAGGGGGGGCAGAGGGTGGAGGAGGTGAGGGATGTGGATGATGGGGAGGATGAGGAGGATGTGGAGGATGTGGAGGTGGTAGGTGCAAGGGAGGCATCAGAGGAGGGGAGGAGATAGTTTGTGGTAGGATGACATGGTTAGCCATGGTGGTTGTGGGTTCGGTTGACTGCGGAGAGTCATGAGGCTCGACAGGAGTAGGAGGACAGAGAGGATGAGGATGTTAGAGTAGTGCCAGAGGAGGAGAGGAGGTCGACATGATGTCGGTTCATGGTGGAAAGACAGGGACAGGTGGGATGATTCCGGGTTTGCCGTATTGTGGAGGGCCATGAGGAGCAACAGGATCAGGAGGGTGGGGAGGAGACATAGCAGGGGGGTGGGGAGGATGATGCTATGGACGTAGATAGGGATGCGGTACAGGGGGATGTTATGGAGGTAGAACCATTAGCATTGGTTCCTTATCTGGTACCGAAGGATCCCACTATACAGGCGAGAGGAGTAGAGGTGAGATTACAGATTGCGAAGCGGAGAGTGAGATCTCTTAAGGCCGAGCTAGCCATAGTACAATGAGAGGCATTGAGAGATTATGATGCCATTGTTTTCGAGCTAGATGGACGGGTGAGGGAGGTAGTGAGAGAGAGAGACAGTGTACAGACAGAGCTGCAGAGCATGCAGGGTGAGTTGACCAGTGTGAAGTGGGATCGTGACATATTGCAGGTGGAGGTCATGGTTTTACAGGCCAGAGGAGAGCCAGAGGGGGGGACAGAGCAGGGGGCAGATCAGAAAGCAGGATGTACTGGTCAGCAGTCAGGAGATCTCTAGGGAGATTGGGATGAGCTTCAGGACAGAGTACAGTGCCTTGAGCAGACAGTTGGAGAGATGGGGCTGATGCAGGAGAGGGAGAATGAGGCCAGGGAGCAGGCACAGATTATGCAAGCTAAGAGGGATGCAGCACAGGCACAGGTGCAGACGATGGAGGTGGAGAGGGATGTGGCGTAGGTGCCCATTCAGAGTAAGAGCATTGGCAGAGGCTGAGATACAGTCACTGTAGAGGACGAGAGAGGATGCAGTAGTAGAGGTATCGTCTCTCCGGAGAGAGTGGGATTCAGCAGAGCTGAGAGCACAGGCTCTTCAGAGGGATAGGGATGCAGTAGTGACTTGGGCATAGGGGGCTGAGAGGGAGAGAGATGCAGTAGAGATATAGATGCAGACTCTACAGGTGGAGAGGGATGCCGCGATGGCTCATGCACCGACAGGTCAAGATGAGGGTGGGATGAAAGGAGCAGATATACATGTTGTGGAGAGAGATAGAGATGTAGCGGTGGCATGGGCAGCGGCTGTAGAGGAGATGAGGGATCGATTATAGGCAAAGCTGGCATAGAGCCAGTTGGCTCAGGAGGCATGGGAGTAGGAGAGGAGAGCCATTACCAGGGACCGAGATAGGTATCGTCATGAGCGGAATTCCGCTCATGTCTAGGTTGCGGAGCGAGAGGATATCATGAGAGAGGCAGGATTTTGGATGGCTACATATTATTATGCAGTTCCTGATCTGGCCCAGCAGACATTCCATTATACCCGGCAGACAACTCAGATGCTAGTGTTGTCTCAGTCATTGGGGATACAGACCTGAGGTTACAATGATTCACCAGGGGTTTCACCAGGCAGGGGAGCAGTACCTGATTCTCCACAGAGATCAGATGTGGGGAGTTCATTTGGGAGGTGACAGGTTATTGAGTTTTTGACAAGTGCAGGGTAGATGGATAGTGCAGAGGTGCAGTGGATATTTACAGGATCGTGTACTGGTGTTTTTATTGGATGATTTTTGTATATGATGGTCATAGATTGTGATGACATCGACGACATTATTATATGTTAGTCTTGATTATGAGATGTACTATGGATTTGTGGTATATTTATATATACGATAGCTCTTATTGACCTCATGTTTTATGTATGTGATGGATTTGAGATCTATAGATGATTGTGTTGATGCATATGTGGATGGTCATATGATGGCAGTCATCTATGATGACTTTTGTGGATGTTACATGTATGGATGTTGTTATTTATATATATTTATGTTTTTTGAGGGCTTTTTGTGCATGCCAACTAATGTGTGTGATGCAGGATGTAATGTATGGTGATTTTTGTTTTCATGTATGATGAATGCCTGTGATGTATATGTTTAAGGTAGATATGGATATGCTTATGATGACGCGACAAATGCTTATGTTTTATATGCTTATGATGCATGTTTGACTAATATGTGTGATGCAGGATGTAATGGATGTATTATGACAGTATTAATGATGGACCTAACACTTGATATTGTAGGTGGCGATATTATGGATGAACCTAAGATAGTGTGCAAATGTAATTTTTTCATGATAAGTGTCAATAAGGCCCTAGGTGATAGTGGAAGATGAGTGCAGGCATGGTGTGAGTGTGCACCTGTTAAAAACCTTTTAGTATCTTGAGAAGAATAGGGGATGGAGGAGAAATATTTGCACAACCAAAATCATAGGATGAATGTAATGCAATGGTCATGATTATGAAATGCAATCCTAGTACAATTTGCCATCTTTGGAGCACTGGTTTTTGCTATAGCATAAGACACGATACACCAAGGTATGGAGGACCGAGGTAGATTAGTGTCAAATGCATGAAACAAACACACCAGACAAGAAGGCTATCCCAACACCCCAAACTCATGAAGACCTTGGTTGGGCCTGGTATTGAGATAACCACAAGCACAAAAGGATGCCCCAGCGTAACACAAGACCACAAGGATCTTGGTGGGTACTACGTGGGACAACCAAGAAGACATAATCAAACAATAGATCAAGATATGCCCCTATGTGGACTAATCAAAACACGCCATAATATGATGGACCATGGCGGCCTTGACAAGTGATGATAGGGAGCTCAAATGATAAACAAAAGCCAAAAGTATCAAAAGATCACAATTAATTTCAAATGTCCTTTGCCATAGGATCAATGGGATGGATGGGATTGATGAGGTTGATTAGGAAGGATGCATCTTGTTAAGACCACAGATGATGGATAAACTAAACTAAACGATCATTATAATGTGAGACATTTCCAAACTAATTAACTCTCATGATACAAGTAGGGTTTTTTTGCTAAGTTTTAGCTAGGTAAGGACATGGATTGATGATATGACACAAAGGAGGTAGGATAGAAGGCGGAGAAACAACATAACCTACAGACCTAGGGGCTCAGGGGCTGATCATAGATTAGCCTTGCCTACGTGAAAGTGCAGAGCCCTCGTAGTTCATGAAAAGGACCATGGATAAAGTGGAAAGAAGATAATGGGGACCGATGATGAAGGACACAAAACACAACAGACAAATACCCCGGGGGAGGATCAAATGACCAACCTTGCCTATGTGAAAGTGTAGGGGCAACGTAGTGCGATGAAAAGACCATGGATAAAAGCGAAAAGAGACTGTGAAGGTGAAGTGATGGAGGACCAAAACAAATTGATCCAAAATGCCCCGGGGGCAGATTGAATGATCAGCCTTGCCTACGTGAAAGCGCAGGGGCAACATGGTTCGACCAGTGATGTGGAAGGATGAGATCTAGATGGAGACCAACACGATGGATGATCCTATATGATGACGCGGGCTAACCGACAAAGGGAATGAACGACATAAGCCTAGAGTGGGATACTGAAAAGCTCAGGATGAGGGATAGATTAGATGGGTCGTCCAATGCTCAATCGAAATATACCAAGTGGCCTAGGATGAGGTGGGTGAGGATGATAGTGCGGATGAAAGCATAAAATAACTAGGATGTCAGGTAGATAATGATTAAGCCCTCTATGGATGACACCTGTTACCAGGTTTTCATCATCCATACCTATCCAAGGCACCACCAAGAGGTGGTTTTCACCATAGGACAAATTTATTTCTCTTTACTATTTTTTGGATTTTTTACTTTTTTTATTTTTTTTATTTTTTTGATTGGGTGGGGTTACCGAGCGGATTTAGGTGTAGAAATTCTTCAGATGCATGATATTGATGGGTTCATCAAGGGGATCTCTTTCATGAGTGGTCAATATGTAGGCCCCAGATCCATAGTTGGCAGCTATGATATAAGGCCCTAACCAGTTTGCCTCAAATTTTCCCTTTTTATCACGATCCTGTTGAGTATGCTGGTTCTTCTTAAGAACAAGTTCACCAACCTGGAATTGTCGAGGACGGAATATTTTATTGTAATTATGTTTGAGGCAGTTTTGGTATGCTTGCAGGTGATCAAAGGCTTTTATTCTTCGTTCATCTAGTAATTCTAGCTATGCAAGCCATGCAACACAAGCATCTTCTTCACTGATAAGATTCTTCAGAGAAATCCTCAATGATGGAAGCTCAACTTCGATTGGCAAGACTGCTTCAGCTTTGTATACTAAAGAGTAGGGAGTGGCGCCTGTCGGGGTATGTATGGATATGCGATATGCCCAGAGGGAAGGATGAATATGGAGGTGCCAATCTCGTCCAGTGTTATTGACAACCTTTTTGAGGATGCGGATGAGGGTCTTGTTGGTTGCTTCCACCTAACCATTGCCTTGGGGGTAATAAGGTGTTGACCAATGGTGTTGGATATGAAAGGTGTCACAGAGGTGTTTCATGGCTTGGTTTTTGAAGGGTTTTCCATTATCAGAAAGGATGGTCGATGGGATACCATATCTGCAGAGAATATGGTAAAGTATAAATTTTGAGATTTGGATGCCGGTGATTTGTGAGAGTGGCATTGCTTCCACCCACTTAGTGAAGTATTCAGTGGTGGTAATTATGAATGTATGGCCATCGGAGGATGATGGGTAAATCTTTCCAATCAAGTTGAAACCCCATTGAGAAAAGGGCCATGGTGCCAGAAGGGGTTGAAGATCTTGTGCCGGGGCATGAATCAAATCTGCATGTTGTTGGCACGGAAGGCACTTCTTTACAAATTCACAAGCATTATGTTCCAATGTAGACCAATAATATCTAGCTTGTAGGATTCTTTTCGCCAAATCCATACCATTTGAGTGAGCTCCATAGACACCCCCATGTACTTCTGTTAGTGTTGTGCGGGCTTCGGTCTCATTTAGACATCTAAGGAGGATTCCATCATACCCGCGATGATAAAGTGTATCACCAACAATGATGTATCAGGAAGAGTGATGGATAAAGGATTTGAGTTGGTTGCGTGTAAGTTCTAGGGGTATGACATTATCATGGAGATAAGTGTATATGTCTTGATACCAAGGGGAGGCGGGACCTACAATATCGCACACCATATCAGTCTCAGGAACATCATATGCAGGGATTAAAAGCTGTTCAACAAGAAACTCACATTTTGTTCAGTCTTTAGGCATGTCAATTAGGGAACCAATAGTGGCCATTGCGTCCGCTACTTTATTCTGTACCCGAGGGATTTGGTCAAATTGTATAGAGGTGAAATATTTCTTGAAATCATCCACCATGCGCTTGTAGGGTAATAGCTTATCATCTTTGGTTAGGAACTCATCATTAACCTACCTAATGACTAGCAAAGAATCATCAAAGACTTTCAAATGAGTAATGTGCCACTGCTTTGCAATTCTAAGGCCGGTGAGGAGAGCTTCATACTCTGCCATATTGTTGGTACATGGGAATGCTATCCTGAATGATTTTGGAATGTAGTCACCTTGAGGGGTAACTAATAAAATTCTTGCGCCTAATCCACTATGCGTGTATGAGCCATCAATGTATAGTGTCCAAATTGGTGTTTATGTGACCATGTAGACTTCTTCGTCTAGAAAATCGGTGTCTAGAGGGTAAGCATCTATTAATGGTGCCTTGGCCAATTGATCAGCTATAACCTGTCCCTTTATGGCTTTTCGCTCTACATACTCTATGTCAAATTCGCTTAGGAGCATGACCCATTTGGCCATGCGGCCAGTCAGAGTGGTTCTAGATAACAAATACTTCAAAGGACCAATTTTAGCGATTAATTTGACTGGATGACTGAGCATGTAATGATGAAGTTTCTGTGTGCTGAAGACTAGCGCAAGGCAGGCCTTTTCCATGGGGGAATAATTTAACTCATAGCCGACCAATGTTCGGTTGATGTAGTAGACTGCCCTCTCTTTGAATGACTCATCATGTTGTGCCAATAATTCCCTCAGTGCGACTGAAGTAGTAGAGATGTAGAGCAGGAGGGGTTTTCCTGGAATAGGTGGCATCAAGATTGGGGGATGAGCTAAATATTCCTTAATTTTGTCAAAACCCATCTGACACTGTTGGTTCCATCGGAAGGTGGAATCTTTTTTCAAAAGATGAGTGAATGGCTGACATTTATCTGCTAGCTGGGCTATGAACTGACAGATGGATTGCATCTTCCCTTGGAGGCTTCTTAACTGCTTCAGATTTCGTGAAGGTGGCATGTCTAGAATAGCTTTTACCTTGGCGGGATCAACCTCAATGCCCCTGTGAGAGACTATAAAGCCCAACAACTTTCCTGACGTGACTCCAAAGACACTTTTTTGGATTTAGCCGCAATTTGTAATGTTCTAACCGCTCAAATATCTTTTTCAGGATGGTAGGATGTTCTGCTCGTGTTCTGGATTTTCCTAACAAGTCATCGACATAATCTTCCATGATGATATGGATGAGGTCATGGAAGATGACCATCATTGCCCTCTGATATGTTGCTCCTACATTTTTGAGACCAAAGGGCATAACATTGTAACAGAAAGTACCCCAAGGTGTTGTAAAAGCGGTCTTGTGTTGGTCTTCTGGTGCAATTCGAATCTGGTTATAACCAGAGAAGCCATCCATAAGTGATAGCATCTCATGTCCTGCTGTGAGGTCGACCAACATGTCAATGTTAGGCAGAGGGAAGTCGTCTTTCGGGCAGGCTTTGTTGAGATCCCTGAAGTCTATGCAAACCTGAATGTCTCCATTTGGTTTGGCAACTAGTACTATATTGGAGATCAATTCAGAGTAGTCAATCAGTCTAATAAAATCCACCTCTAGTAACTCCTTGACTAATAATGCAACCTGCGAGTGCATCTTACTGTGAGCTTTTATTTAATAGGAGGCTTGGCGTCACAGAGAATGTCTAAGTGAAGCACTAAGGTGAGGGTCAAGCTTGTGGCGTATCACGAGTACGACCAAGAAAAGTTAATGAAATTCCCTCGCTTGGGTAGGCTGCATGATGGTGAATACTCTTGCTACGAGGTGAGCTTAGCTTCATGGAGTGATTTTAGGACTTTCTGGTGATTGCCAGTTAACTTCTTGGAGTCTCTTTAGTTAAGAATGGATGATCGAAGGCGGTCATGAGTTCCCATAAGGGGAAGATGAACATCTCCATCTTCAGTGCCTCTTGAGTTTTTCCATCCGGATGCATCCTTTATTTTTTTACTTTTTCCAAGATTGGGAAGTGCCTCGGGAGGTTTTCCTTTCGATGGCCAGCCTTTACTTCTTATTCTTATTTTTCCAAGTAGATTGTTCGCCGTCCCCTGATCCCATGGGTTGACATATGGCAATCACGGACCTCTTGATGGTGTGCTATTAAGTAGGTCCCAGTAATAAAGCTCCTTGGTGACCGAGGGATAGGCTAATGAGTGCTTTTGGATGGATGGGAATTTGAACATGGATGATAGAAGTCGGTATGATCCGACGTCATTATGCGCGTATGTGATGGATTCCTCCTGGGTATGTCTTCAATGAGCCATTTGTCCATGGCAGCACTATTGGAAGTGTGTGGAGATGATGTTAGTAGAGGTTTTACATTTTCTATCGCCCTTACAGATACCTATATGTTCTTGATGGCTTGGAATATTATCAATGGGTTGCAACGCCCTTATTTCTTCTTTTCCTAGGCCCCCACCTTGATAGTTATGTTTTTCCACGAACTTTGTTGGCCAAGGGTACTTTTCCTAAAAATATTTCTTTAGAGGAGTTTCTGGTTCGGGCTCTTCTCGGTAGACCCATTGGCTTATGTCCTCTTCTAGTGCATCTATCTTGAAACTCGGGGATCTGAAAGTGGTGGTAGGGATGTTTTTACCACTGAAGGTGACAGTCTTGTCTTCCTTTGGAGTAGCATGTGACGGTTGACCATACTCGTGTGGTGATGGCGGCATGGTTGCTACATTGAGAGCAGTATGCATTTCATATTCACCACACCCTTTGTCAATGATCTGGACTTTGGTGACTGTAGGATCAGTGGTGGAGGATGGAGTGGTGATCGCAATGGAGGGTGGATTAGCGGATGATGACTGGGATGCCCCCATTTCAACCATGGGACAATAATGTACATGGGGAAATGGCGCTTCTAAAGCGCGACAATATTCAAATGGTTGGGGATCAACATAGATGGTGACTTCTTGTCCGTTGATTGGGAATTTTAGGCACTGATGGTATGTGGAGGGGATGGCCTGCATAGCATGGAGCCATGGACGGCCAAGGAGGAGATTATATGGCAAGTCCAGATCAAGGACATGACAGGTAGTGTACTGAAGCATAGGTCCCACTTGGATGGGAAGACTGATAATCCCCTCTGAATTTCTTTCTACATTATCATAGGCTTTTATTGTGATAATATGATTACTCAAATCCGCTTGAGTATACCCCACCTATTTTATGAATTTTAGAGTACACAAATTGAGAGCAGAGCCATTATCTACCAAGACCCTTTTTATTTTATGACGAGCAACCATGACTTCGATATGTAAAGGGTGATTATGATTGACATCGAGGTTTGGCATATCATTTTGGCTGAAGTGTAGTTGATGAGATAAAGCCAAGTGTCCCACCAAAGCTTAGAATTGTGTGGGGTCGATGTCATTTGGCACATGGGTTTCCTGTAGGGCTCTATTGAGGATTTCTTCATGTATAGGGGAAGACTTGAGTAAATCCAAAATGGAGATATGTGCAGGGGTCCTTCCTAAGTGATCAAGGATGTTGTACTGAGAGCTTACAGGAGTTGATTGGGCGGGTGTAGAGGCTACAGGGATAGTGATGCAGGCTCGTCGTGTGGTAACAGTACACTGAGAATCCTTAGATTTGACATGTATCATGGATACATGAGGTTCTACCTGCTCAATGTAATGAATGATACCCTCGTAATTGAAGGGTACATTCTTATAGCTAACATTATTTGTGCTGTTGTTTTGAGGATTATTGTTGAAGGTGCTAGGGCTTTGGTTATGGTTTGGAAAGGCATTTTGATATATTTGCAATTGAGCATTGGATGATGAAGCTTGACTGGGGTCAACCTTGATATCTCCTCAATCAATGAGATCTTGGAAATAGTTTTTTAGACCCTGACATTTATTCAAAGAGTGTCCTTTGATTCTATGGAACTCACAATATTCATTTTCCTTAAACCATGCGGGCTTGGGTTTGGATTCGTCAAGTGGCTTGGTGACAGGCTATGTGATGGGATAGTTGATTTGTAACAACTTATTAAAGACAACACTCAGAGGTTCCCCTAATTGAGCATATTGGCGCTTGGTGTTCCCTTGGCTATTCTGATTTGACTGTTGAGGAGGATGAGGTGCCCCCTGCGGTACGAAGATGGCGTTAGGTATAGACGATTGTTGTTTTTGGGATGCATTAGCCACTTGGACGTGTTTAGTGTCTATCATGATGCCATTCACTGCATTCTTGTTCTTGTTCTAGAATCATGGTTTATCGCCAAATGACCTCTCTTTATCATGACTATGTATTTTGATGTGCCCTTTGGTAATAAGGGCACGTTCAAGGATGGGTCCTTTTTCCACTATCTCTGCGAAAGTGGTGACACAATGTAACCTGAAATTATGAGCCATGTCAGGGTGAGAATTTTCTACGAAAAGAGTGACCATGTCTTTTTCTTTCAGAGGGGTCTTCATTCGGCTTGCTAATGCACGCCACCTTTGTAGGTAGCTAGTAAAGGTTTCCCCCTCACGTTGTTTCTCTTTGAGGAGATCTAAGGTGTTCTTGTCCTTCTCCAAATTGAAAGAGAAGTAGGACACAAATTTTTCTGATAGATCAACAAAAGTTTTTATGGACCCTTTTTCAAGGGTCATGAACCAATCTAGGGCATGGCTTGTCAAGCTTCATGGAAATAGGCGCAAGAGATAGTTGTCATTGTACATGACTTCTTGACATTGGGAGTAAAATTCCTACAAGTGAGCCTTAGGGTATTTGTTTCCCTTGTATTTGTCAAACTTTGGTATTTCAAAATGTTTAGGAAACGAGATTAATGAGATGGAGGGATCAAATGGATATGGGCATATGTCTTCAAATTTGAACGATTGTTTGCCGGTCCCATCTTGAAGATCCTTCAAAGCGGATTTGATTTCCAACAGATCCGAGTTGGCCGGTGGTGGGTTGGGGGGATATTGATGATAGGATGATAAAGGATCTTGTTGAGAGAGTGTCAGATTTTTGAAATACAGATTTGGATGGTTGGATGATGACATGCCTTGCTGGTAAGATGGGGGATTTTGTTGATATGGGGGTTGTTGTTGTGGGGTATAGTACGGATTTGTTGGATAAAAGTGTGGGGTAAGCTGTTGAGAAGCTTGGATGGGATGTTGTGTATTGGTTTGTTGGTGTTGAAGGCACTGTTGTGATTGTTGGGAGGTTGCATAGGGCGGTTGTTGGTGAAATTGTTGTTGATGTGATGTCAATTGTTGTATGGGCCAAGATGGGATATTGCGTTGTGGTTGAGCCTGCGGACGCAAAATGGATGTGAGAAAGGGGGATATGGTTTGAGCAATAGGTTGAGATGGATTTCCTTGTGGTCGGTAGGGTGGTTGTTGTGAAGAAACCAAAGCATTATGTATGGGTTGTTAATGATGAGATGGTCGAGGTAGCATAGAATTTTTTTGTAAGGGAGGTTGTTGGGGTACCACTTGGAACGTTCAGCTGGGGTGTGCCTTATGGAGGTAATTGAGGTGGAATGTTGGATTGGTGAAGCTATTGAGATGTATACAAAGATGGTGGTGGATTTGTGGCCCCAGGAGGTGGAAGCGATGTGGTAAAGGGTGCACCCCCAGTGTTGACTGTAGGTTGATTCGAAAGAGGGGGTGCTGTTAGGGTTAATGGTGGGGGTGGTGGAACATTTTGTGGCATTCCATAGGCAAAAGGATTATTGGGATCAGGCATTTGAGGACTTCCCATAACTAAGGTTGAAGCATGTGGGGGATGGTTAACCTGATAAAGAACAACATTTCCAAACTCAGGTTGATGCCAACCCTCAATTGGAGGGACATTGGGGAAGTATGAACCTTCTGGTGCATTTTGGAGCATGTTAGATGGGGGACTCCCAT
>VDFB02254701.1:0-28600 GCA_007258455.2 Sequoia sempervirens
TTGGTCAAACCCCATTTAGGTAATCAAACTGTATGATGAAACAATGATACCTTGAATAATGTCTTGGAGTGTAAATCTACAATCTAACATGAAGTGGCCATGAAGAACATAGATCTTGATCTCGAATTGGATATGAAATAATTTTTGACTTGGATCTTGAATACTACATCACAACACTAGCTCAACAACATGCTTGATCCATTATTCCTTTGACATGATGATGGATCTTGAATTACTGCAACAAATGATGAATAAATCTGCCCTTGAATGCTTTAGAAATGCTCTTGAATGCTCTTGTGAACTCTTGTAAACTCTTGTGAAAGTGCTCTTGATTGCTCATGAAATTCTAGGATTGCTTAGGTTTTGAAATGATGAAATAACCTTGTATTTATACTTGTTTATGCCAAATTTCTTGAAATTACAACACTACAAGCCGACATCAGATCTAGGAAGATAAAATCCCACCAAGAATTGAATTTTAAATGGGTCCTAATTAGAGTGGGACTCATACAACCAAGGTGCCATATGAGTCCCAGTGGCTCAAAATTGTGGCATAAACTCCAAGACAAGTCATGTTTAATGTGAAATTTAAAATCAGGGCCCAAGACCTAGATGGGACTCATATGCCCAAGGTGGCATATGAGTCCCAAACCACTAAATATGGGATACATGACCTAAAACACTAAATTATGATTTTTCATTTGATAAGTGTTGGGATTATCTTTGGAAAAATGTGTTTAATAAGGCTTGTGGATGCAAAATAAGGCCAATTAAAGCATAAATAAGCCCAATCAATTAATAAAACCCTATATTAGTGTCAAAGTGTTAGGATACACTTTACAACACCCTAAATAAGGCACAATTAGGTCCATTTAGTTTAAAAGGACCCTAAACTTAATGTGAAGGTGTAAATAAATACACTTTATAACACTAAATTAAGGAAAACTTAGGTCCTTTTAGCTTAGAAGGGCCTTACACCTAATGTGAATATGTGGAACACATTACAACACTAGATCAAGGAAACATTAGGTTCATTTTAATGTTAATCATTCCCAAATTAAGTGCGAAAATGTAAAGGATGACATTTTTCTACACTACATTTAGCCCCCACTTTAGTGAGAGGAGGAACTTGCTTCAAACTCACACTAAAGTAGACACTCAAGAGGGGTCCATGTGTACAAATGTGGATGGTATAAGATAACAAAGATCAAGGGAGTGTTCAAGCCCCCAGGATCCAAGATCCTACATCAAACCAACACAAGCACAAAAGGACACACACAAGGTGTATGATATACAAAAAAACAAGATACACAGACATGCAATGTCACAGACATAAAGACAAAATAAAAATACAGAAAAGGTGGATCAAGCTTTGACCATTTGTACACATGTTGTGGATAAGATCTAAGCTAGTTTTTCTAAAATACATGCTCACTCTGAGGCAACAAAACTTCAGGCTGTCTGTTGGGTGAGTATCCAAAAAGGGTGGCTTACAAGTGGAACACATTGTCCACCATGAAAACCAAATGAATCCTGACAAGGGCTAGTAGAACCTCTAGCCATCCACTAGGTGAGCCCCTAGAGAGACACATATGCATGTGGTCGTATGCTCTCACACAAACAAACAAGTGGCTATGGGAAAGTCATGCCTAAGTTCATCTCCCATACATACAACCATACCAAAGCTATACCTCCTGATAACTTTGATGAGGCACCTCACAACAATGAAATATGAGTTTCATGAGGCAAGGAAAGCTTTGTATGCTTGAAACTCATAAACAAACTGTTGGTTCCCAAATTTGCAATCAACTTGAATCCTAAAGGGGTTCTAGGCCTAATGGTCAAATTCAAGGAGTGATTTGACCAACGAACATGAGATTGAATTTAAACCCTTTCTCCCCTACACTTTGGGATTTGTGAAACCTGGGAGGGTGATCCCAACAACGCACTTGTAGATACTTGTGTTCCAAAACATCCAAAACACTGTAAACAGATAATTCTCCTTTAAAATTTTAACAAACACAATACCCTAAAGAGTTGGTTGACTTTCACGGTAATGTTTGATATAAACATGAGAAATGTAAAGAACTAAATTCCACACACAATTACACCAAGATAGATAAGTAGATCTGATTTTATTTTGTAGATGCTCACAAAAAATCTCAAGAAACTACAACTTTAAAAGACTAGTGCCATATTCCAGGATGGAGTCACCTAAACCATGTAATTTAAAATACATCACAACATTTACTATGTCATAATGATGCCTACTAGATGATGCATTACATCATTGATACCAGAAACTTAACTAGTCATACTTAATAATCCCAACACATAGTTGCATAAACCTCTATCTATGTTAATACAATTTAATTCATTCTTTGAATGAAGGTAATAACACCAAACATACATTCAAGGAAAGACAAGAAGACAAATAGCAGGAATCTTTGATTTCTTATATTCATAATCTATGCAATACACACTACGGAGACAACCAGTTCAGAATATCTCATTATTTACATTCAACTATGACTATGCCCTGAATGAATTCCCCATTACAAGATTCAAAAAACTTTAGAAACCTAAAACCGACACTATTCATTTGTAGACCCTATTACAAAAGAGTATTCTTGTGAGACCAAATAGTGAGCAACCTTTTTCTCAAATGAAACAAAAAACCCACTTAAGGGAAAACCATAAACCCTAAAATGGAAATCCCGGAAAACATCTGTCATCATGTGAGTCTTCAGATAAAAGAAATTGCATATCCATCGTTGAGTGCTCATTCTGCACCTTGCTTTATTTCTCGCCTCTGCATGTTGCTTGTACTCACTGCAACATAAAATTTTCTTTTTAATTTGACCCAACAACTAAAAATTGTTTGTGTGTGAAATATGGGCTTTTGTGCTCTTTGTGTGAGATCCTAGTTAGGTTTTCCCAGCTTCCCTCAGTGATTTAGTTTTGCACAAACTGAAAATTGTTTGTGCATGAAATTTGGGCTTTTGTGCTCTCTATGTGGGATCTTAGTTGGGTTTTCCCAGCTTCCCTCAATGATTTAGTGTTGCAATGGTACACCCCCTCAAAGAATCCTGCTTTGATTTCTCTTTGGTCATTCATCCTTCCTCATACGGATTGGGGTATATGGTTGGAAAGAAACAATAGGGTCTTCAAGGATTTGGCTCTCTTGTCTATTAGAGTGGCTCATAAGATTTGGGCGGCTATCAAAGAAAACTTCTTGTCTCAGACCTCTTTTCAGGATGTTCCTAAGGTGGCGATTTCTCAGGGGGATAAGGAGGTTGTCCATAAGTGGAATTTATCTTGTGACATCTCTCAACCTCTTCATAAAGGTAAAATGTCAAGGGAGGATGTGGTGTAGAAAACCCCTCTAGTTGGGTGGGTGAAAGTGAACATTGTTGGTGTTGCTAAAGGTAATTTGGGTCTTTTTGGTTGTGGGGGAGTGTTAAGAAATTCTAATGGTAGGTTTGTTTCTGCGGTGGTGCTCCATTTGGGAACCCAGGTAAACCACTTAGTGGAAGTAGTTGCATCCTATCATGGGTTGAAACTTGCACAATCAAAAGGATTTACTAAAGTTTGGCTTGAGGGTGATTCCCTCAATATCATTAATTATCTTAAAAAGTTGTCTTATCCTTCATGGACTATGGAGGCGCTTATTAATGATGCCATAAATATTGTTGAGTCCTTTGATCAATGCCTTATCTCTCATGTTTATAGAGAAGGCAATAGGTTGGCTGATTTCTTCACCAATTATGGGGTTAATGATGCTAACTTGATTATTTAGCATGATGCTCAAAGGTGCTGAGGAGTTTTCTCTTTTTATGATGTTATGTTGTCACATGTTGCTTACATGGCAACCTATTTTGAGATGTATTTTGTTGAGAGGAAAGGTTGGGTGGTATGGTGTGTTGGCTCGAATGACTAGGCCATCCTTTCTCATGATTTTCCTCTGCCACATTGTCAAATCCACATGGATTATGGGTAGCTAAGAAGCCTTTGTTTTTTTGAGGTTTCTTATTTTCTGTTGCAAGCTTTCTAAGTTCATCCACCTTGTCTGCAAGTTTTTTCTGCTACTGGGATTTTTGCATTTTCCTACCATGGGTGGGAGTTGAAATAGATTGGAGCCTAAATCGTGCAGCACTGTCAAAGTGAACAAGAGATTATGGGAAATATTGGAAGCAGGTGGCATTACCCCATATATGGAGAGGCTACATGAGTATGATAAGAAGAAATCCCAAGACTTTTTGGAGGCCTGGAATAATAGGGTGTTGGAATTTGGGGGCAAGGAAGTTACTATCACTGAGGAATTAATTATTGAAGTTACCGGTATTTCAATGAATGGGATGAAGTTTTACAAGGACAAGAATGAGTTGGGTCCAGCTATGGATGTCTTCTTCAAACATAACGAGCATAGGAAGTTGGAGTTGGCGAAGTGTGGAGGATATTTGCACTCTTCTCTTAAGGAAATATGAAGAGATGTCACAGAGGAGATTATGAGGTACTTCACTTTGGATGGTCGCTTTTCTATTATTTTAGGGCACCATTTTGTTTTACTGAATCATTTTAGGAATAAAAAGAGAGAGTCCTTTCCATATTACCTTTTGGTTTCGTTGGAAACTAGTATTAGGGATCACAGATGTAATCCTAAGAACCCTATGCTCCATGAAGGGATTATTGTGTTAAAAATTGACTATGTTAAGGTGTTTGTCCTCCTTGCTCAACCCTCAACTAGTAAAAAAAAGAAAAATCTTGAGTATATTACTAGTTCTGAGGAGAATTCTAAGGATGGGAACTACTCCCCTGGTTCAAAGGCTTCCTCAAAAGGTGATTCGAAGACTCTTGTTGGGTCTGAGGGTAAGAAGAAGAAAAAACCCCAATCTAATGCTCCTTCCAGAGATGAGGAGTCTATATCTAGTGATGAGGTTGAGATTGAGAAGCCCTCCCAAAAATTGAAAGCTTTGAAGAGATCAGGAGGCAGTAAGAGAAAGGTTATTGGAAATAAAAGAAAGAAGGCTCAATCCTTGATTTCTACTGCTGATGGTATGATATGGGTGCTAAGGGTGAGGTTGAGTGGCCTAGTTCTAATCTTGGAAAAAGCTCCAATGGTAAGAATTTGAAGGGGCCGGAGATGGAGAACCTGACCAAGGAGGGTATGACCAATAAAGGCTAGATAGGGATCTCCCCTGTTCTTAATGTGCAGAACAAGGTGCAACAGATGATTAGCTCTTTGGGGAATTTAGAGAGGGAAGAGAAACATGGGCTTCTTGGTAGCATGCATGGTATGGAGAACCAAGTGTTGGATCAGAATGCGGATAAAGAGGCGAAGGTTTCTGCTTTGAAAGGGAAGGATACTTTGAATAATACATCATCCAGTGAGGAATCTGAGGCAGATTATGCCATTGACAAACATGGATTTAATTTTAGGAGGGAAATATGTTAGATTATCTTGGCTTGGTGAAGAATCAATCTCTCTCTCTATTTGATATCTTTAAGTTGGTTTCTCATGAAATGAATTCTACTAATGTTCTTGTTAGAGAAACTTGCATTAATTCTAATGAGGCTTCCTCTTCTAAAGGACCGATTATGCAAGCTCAGATTGATAAGGTTCAAGTTGAAGTTAAATAGCTCTATGATACTCTTAAGATGGTTGTGGATGAAATGATCAATATGAAGAATTCCTATGAGCAAAAGTTTTCTATTTTGGAGGGAAATTTAGAGAAGGTTGTGGAGGTTAGAAAACATGCCATGTGCAATGAGGCGACAGGTTTGTGTCTTTTGAATAAAAAGGCTAGGAAGTGGCTGGGGGATAGCTCTAGAACCAAAGACTTGGTGTCTGAAGGTGATGTGCAACAGAAAAATACTAATGAAACTGGTCCTTCTACCCGTACTCGTAACAAGACTAAGCTCAATGCTAAGACAGGTATTCCTACTGATGAAGTGGTGGAAGTTATGAATGCTAATTAGAAAATGATCTTGAAGCGGTGGACTTTCTAAAAAATATTCAATTAGCTTCTTTTTTTTGTGCCTTTTTTTGGCTATTTGTGTGTCATTTTTTGGCTGCTTCTCTTTTTTTTATTATATGATGATGTAGCGGCTTATCTTGTAAAGAGTTTTGGGGTCCCTTCAAAACCTGCTTACCCTATAATAAAAAATAAATAAAAATTGTTCTTACCCATGAAAGCTTTTTACTCTATTCCATTTTTCCCTACAACTGCAAATAATTTTTCTTTAAAGTGAAGGACTTTTAATATCCTCTATTTATCTGCGGCTATTAAAAACGATTCACCTATTTCTTGCTTTCACCATTTACCCTGCAGATTTGTTTCATTGCATTTCACTCTTCATTTATCGAGTGTGAAAACCCCTATTACCTGTGCATCTTTTACCTTATTTTCCCTTCACGTTTTAATCATTTAATCGCAACCCAATGCTTTTATTTTTATTTGTTGAGGCTTTTAATTTAGTTATCGAGAAATATAAAAACTTTCACCTATGCCCCTATATTTACTCCATTTCACATTTAAAGTTTTTCTCTTTTTACCTTGCCCAACACTTTACATTTTCATTTCCCAGCAGTAGCAAATTTTTATTTTGTTTCATGAAGGCTTTAAATATTTTATCGAGCTAATAAAATATCTTACCTATGCTTTTTCACTTTGCACTTTATATTTAAAGTCTTTGCTTTTTTAAAAGTGAAAACCCTTAATTTTTTTCATCGGTTATTAAAACCTTTAAATATATTGCACGAGCTCCAAAAAGTTCATGAGCATTCAGGAAAGGCCACATGGAGGCTCCCCACTCTATCGTTGGATGATACTTGAAATTGGTGGGTCACCAGTGGGCTAGCGGGGGACAGCTCAGATTTTTCCATGTCTCCTCCTTTCCAACCATTGATCGAGCTCTGTTCACTAGTTGTGTGCTTCTTCAAATTATGATGCTCCTTAATAAACTCCCACAACATCAAGAAAACCATGTGATTTGAGGGTGCCAAAGGACCGCATTTAAAATGTTCTTTTGCAAGCTCGCCATTTCCCAGCCTCATAACTCCCCGCTTCCCGCCATCCTGTGCTAACATCAACACTTTTCTTCATAGGCTAGCAGGGAAAGCTCACCATTCAATGTGTTTGAGCATAGTACAATGAAATTCAGGCAACAGTACAAAAATGGAGTTCCCCTATCTTGACATCTTAAAGAAGCACAACTATCTCTTGAAGACATAGCAGCACTAAGAACACCACTACTTAGGCCTCAAGATTGATATACCATAGTCATCTCTCCATCTCCATTAGAGCTAGCTAGCGCATTACACAGTCTTAACTATTCAAAGTAAATCACTTGAACTACTAGTCAGACAGGAAGGCACTCATTTTGTGCAACATGTGCTCATGCTTCATATTGTGTTCAAGCTAGACATGAATCAAATGTTTTTGTCAAAGCATAATTTCTTCAAACAACTTTTATATATTTCACTGCAAACGTGCACTTCCCTTGCAAAGAAATCATGCACCCAAATTGTTCATAAGCAAACATGTGCTAGGTTTACCCGCACATTAAAACATTGAACAAAGATGTTTCTTGTAGCAACTTCAAAGAAGTTTCTTGCAATGACTTCCTTGAATCCTATGTATAAACCTCATTTGCAATATTAGATTGATCCCTCTTAGCCAGCATGATGGTTGCCCTATTTGCAAAGTAAACATTTCATGTCTTAGGCCAACATGAAATTCCTCCCACCAAAACCTATTCCCAACCGGCTAGTTGATTCAATTCCAATCTAGAATGCCAATAATAGAAAATAGGGTGGTTTCCCAATCATCAAAGTTGATCGATTAGCCTCCACGCCCACTTCCCCTCCATTGTTGGTAGTTGTTGGATAGTCTACCTAAACACTTCATCAATCTATATGCACACCAATAATAGAAAAGAGGGGTGATTCTACAGCAGGGATAGGAGTGGAATTTCTTTACAAATAGTCCTGGAGTCCTCTCAACATGTGTTGCCTTTTTCTTTGGATTCATCCTCTCATTTTGAAGAACTAAAAAATAATTCCAATCTCCAAGTGGAATGCAACATAAGAAATCTTCGCATTTGATTCCCTTTGTGCAACTTTAAGTGTTTCATCTCCTTTAAGCCAATCATTATTTTTAATTCCATGGATTCTTCTACATTCGAAGCCCTGGATGAAATCCTGCATTCATTTTGAGAAGCGTGGGAGTTCTCTTTTCCTCTGCAAAAGTTTGAAAAACACCCTGACTTCCCAAATAATTATCTACCTAAAAAGATCTTGAGGCTTGAACTGCATAGGGTCCTATGTCTTCCTTAATCGGGTTACTTTGTGAGCATCTTCCTTCCAACCTTGAATTGTATCCATTGGTTGGAACACTGCCTGAAGAAGTTACCTGAATTTCTCTGCTTTCAATCTTTTTTCTAGTGGATCTTGCTTGGTCAAGTTCCAATTTGAACCAATTTTGTACCTTAATTCAACACAACTTAAAATTATAGACCTCCCCTTATGAGTACTTGAATCCTCTACAACCATCTCAAATTCAAAACTGTTGAGCATACAAAAACTTTCCAATTTCCCATTAGGTGAGAGTAATTCAGATTTCCATGCTCTAAACCTCTGATAGAAAGATGTAGATAGGCATCCACATAATCAAGAAACTAGATGTTGCACTTCAAAACCTAAATTAAACCCTTTAGGAAACTTGAAAATGCATTCAGATAATGTATCAACATCTAACAATACTTTTCTACCCTTTAATGCTTTGATGGATGGCTGTGTGCTCTCCATAACCTTAACATTCTTTCACATAAATAGTAAACTTGAATAGTCTTAGCCCATATAAATGGTTTGCATTTTTAGTATCATATAGTTGTTTAAACAACCTAGCATGAGTAAATAGTGTTGTGACTTTATCCCATAGGAACTCAATTGAAACACCACCCTCATCTAGTTGAGGGAAAAATTCCATATCCTTAAAGCAATTGCCACATATCACCCCCTTTCCATGTTGGATGAAAAAAAAAACAACCAGTGATCATAAGGGAAATTTTCAAGTCAAAATGAATGTGGAACTTTCAGATATACAATCACAAGCCATTTGGAAATGATAGAAATCACCAATGATATGATTAGAGAAGATAGTGAATTATGTCAAAGTGCAAGTCCATAGTTTGCTTGAAACATAATTTTGCAATCACCAACTGTAACACCCTCACCAAGAACCGTAGAGGACAAATCCTAAATCACGAGAAACAAACATTTTTTTTAAGTGCAATGTTGCGCAATGAAATTGAACATAACTTTAATTATTATCCTAAGTCCACTAGGGTACACGATTGCATTACTTATTTTCCATTATCCAAATTACAAATCCAAATAACTTATTCAACAAATAAACACTAATCATCATTAAGCATAACATTTATCCATCACAAATGAACATATGAACCATGAGAAACATCCATTATATAATATAGAAGAATAACTGATTACTCCCATTTCAATTATCAAGTACAATGCCACTGATTGCATAATTCTTTACATTCATGAGATACATCAATTTAGTGTATCAATTTCAACAAGTAAAATCACATTTCCTCGATACAAGTGAGGAGTGCACCACATAAGATACATGAAACATGATAGAGTTACAATATATTTACAAGTACAATAATCAACCTTCCAAAAGTAGATGCAATACAGAAGTCAACGAACCCGATGAAGATGCCACATCATGTACATGAACCCAATGGAGAATGTAACACGTTCCACCCAACCACGTGAACCCAAAGGTTTACCCCCCATGCTAGGAGGTAACAAAGGCCCCACCATTACTGATAGACAACAAGGTAGCCAAGAATAGACACAACAAGACTATAAGGGTTTCCCACATACAAAGAAGAAAATTACATAATACAATAGTGACACAACTTCTAGAGGCACAACAAACATTAAATGGAAATTCCAATCAAATAAATGCAAGGTTGTAGCGGGGAGAGTGTCATCGCATGGTCTATACATGGGTTGTCTTGATAGTCTTCCTCTAGATGTTGGCCCCCATCTATGGTTGTCTTGACAGTCTCACATTCGACGCCGACCCCATAGGGTAACACATGTGAGACCAATTACCCTCTCATGGAGACTAGGATATTGGTCTTGCCGACTAGGCCTTCCCAACCCATCCTTATCTTGTATGAGCGCTACATGAATAGGTGAGGCATCTGAACATCTTAGTTAAGTGAAATTCTACCCAACCCCCTAGTTAATTAATTAGGTTATCTCTTGATTAGGAAACTCCCACATGGGTTGTCCCAGATGCCACTTTGTGCGTTGGCCCCCATTGGGGTCCACTCTCCCTTTCTACAACAAGATTCCCAACAGAAAAAAACAGGGAAAAAAATGCATAAAGCCCATAACCAATGATCATACTCGAAGGCAAGGCATGAACCATCCTGCACAAGAATCAACCATGAAGCCAGTAAACAAGGCATGGCTAGGTTCACCACAATATCACAAGACAGTAACACCACAACCAAGTTCAAGAATCAACACAAACATTAGGCCCATATCATAGTTTCCTCCCAAGCCTCTGGAAGACTTCTACCATTCACTTCACAAAATGACTTAAACGTTGGAACAATACTCACATTCATGCAATGATTCGACTCAAAGGTGCAATCAAAAAAATGCATAGTAAATTAATACAACCATTCCACTTTCAAACATTCATCTAAATTAGTGAAAATCTAGTACCTATACAATGAATCTTTCCTCTATTAACATTCCAATTACAAACATGAACATATTTCATCAAATCCTTTAAGTAGAATTAATTCTCTTTCATAAATCATAATTTAATTATACATGCATATGTATATATATATAGACATACACACATATTAATTAAATTTTATTTATTTCTTAATTAATATAGCATACAACCTTCATTTTATCAACATATCATCTACACAATATACACCTAAAATGACTTCAATCCTCTCAATAACCAAAAACTTCCCCAATCATGGGCCTTACAATGATGGCAACAGAAAGGACAATCAACAAAATTAAAAAGATGGATGAATAAAACCACATTCAAGAAAATGCCCAAGAAGCACTCAAGACCTTAATGGAACAACAATACTAATTATAGTTACAATAGAATAGAATAGAATAGAAGGCAAGCGAAGTAATTTGCAAAGATAAACAAAACATACTAACACCACAATTAATTAACAACAATCCCCCTTCAGATAATATGAAGCAACAGAGCTAACTTCTTGTAATTCAGTATTTGCACCAGGCCATGATCTGAAAGTAAGAGCACTTACCTCCAAAATTGCCCAGGCTCATACATGATAGGTTTGCTCTGGTGATAACCTTCAATAGTGGTATGTATATATCATCCAGAAAGTTGTTGGGCATAATCGAAGAAGTTTCCAACTCCTCGACAACGAATTCTACATTTAATTTGATAACAAACCAAAAAAGAAAATTCGTGGAAGAAATTGAAAACATAGGCCAATTCCCACATGTTGCAAAGCAGCCATCATCACTTGTGAGGAGGACAAGATACTATGTACTAAGATAGGTTGATTGTTCATTTTTGATTCATCAAATAATCTGCTTGAGACAATACAAAATTGAATTCAAGGGCCGATAGCACTTACATAGTATAATTTCCTACGTGTTTAATCTGAAAACTAACGACTACGTAATTACTTGGACTTGGACTTGGACTAGGGCTGAAACTGGTTGACAACAGAATCAAAGAGATTATTTGAACCTTTAAATTCCTCTATTATATTCAAGTGCTTCAGTTATGACAGGTTGACAATGGAATCAAGGAGATTATTTAAACCTGTACAAAATTCTATGTTCACGTGCTGCATCTGTGAGAGGTTCCAATAGAATCAGGGAGGTTGTTTTAGTCTATACACCCTACCATGTTCAAGTGTTGTCGCTGCGACAGGTTACAAATGGAATCGGGGAGCTTATTTAAACTTCCACTTCCTTCTATGTTCAAGAAGTAACACATTAAAGAGTATGAAACAGAGCGCATTCAATTGATAGCATTAAAGCCTAAAGAAGTTTGTAACTACCAGTTTCGGCTGTGAACTCAAGTGGATAGAATGGGACGGCGGCCAGATATATTAAACATGATTATACAATTGATGACCTACAGAAACTAAATTTGAGAATGTCCCACTATATTTCCAGGGTCAGGTTTAGATACAAGAATTAAAAGGAATATTCAACTGTCATAGACCGATATGCATTAAAATGAACAAACAGTGATCACTTAACTATAAGTTATCAATTATAAGATTCGATTCGGCCAGATAGGAGCGATGCATTAGCATGAGTTCACAACAAGGTAATCTGAAGCTAATTTTGATAATCTTAGAGTAATCTACAGTCTCAAATTTCCAAAGCATAACACAAGTGCAAAAATTTACAGATCAAGGCGTTAATAAAGCAATACCACAAGGCACGCATATGTGCATGTCTACCGCCTAGTTCCATTAAACTCAAGGTCGGTTTATATGAATTCAAAAAGAGTTTATTCTGAACTATGTTTTTGATAACATGGACACCGAACACAGGAAATGTTGTACTTTGGCCTCTCAGAGTTGATGCTGGCGGTAAGTAAGTAAAGATTATGCGCAGAACGAAACTTACAGATCACCGTATAATGACACATAAATTAACAAGAGCTAGCCAAAGAGAGGCGGTGGTTTGCATGCAGGTTACCATAATTTTTAGTGAGTACAGGAAATGAGTTTAAATCAGTTCCAAGAAATTAATTCAGAAGAAGGTTTGGGTTTTCTATCAGAAGTTGTCAAAAAGAAACATCAAAGGATTGGGTTAAACTTCATTCAAGATGAGGCAGACGCGGCCTAACCACCACTATACCCCATTTAACTGGGTTGTACTCCATTTATATGTCAAACTCAAGATAAGGAAAGGCTATCGATGAAAACCAACTTTTTTTTTTTAAGTCTTAGTCACAAGAGGTTCGACACAAACATCTTTTAAAAGGAAACACCACAATACATAACACCCAAATCAAATATAAGGATCAGGACAGATCTTAAGAAGAGCTCTATATCATTTAATCAAGAGAATATTCAAAGGTTTGGAAATAACATTGAACTCAAGAAAAATGATAGTAAAACAAGATGAGCAACACAATTAGTTTCAATCAGATCTACAAATATAGACTCTTTGAACATATATGACTTATGAGATTACAAGCATTCTATTTCAATCAAGAAGAAAATTGCAAAGAAAAGAACCTGGTTCAATAAGTTAGATGAACTGAAGAAGTTTTCGATTCTAATCTTCTCTTCCACACTTTAGTTGCAGCTTCCAGCTCTACTGCGTGCTTCACCACCGTCAACAAAATATAACTCCCAAATTCCCAAAAACAATTACAGAGTTTTCTCCAATTTCCAACAGAAGCTTCAGAAACATAGAAAGTTTTTCCAGAAAAACCCCACACCAAACACACGGAAAAAACCAAAAAAATAAGGATTAGTTTTCCTCTGTGAGAAATAAAAGGCCAACTGCCCCTGTGGAGTTAACTCTACTTCTCTTCCATTAATTTCCCATAACTGTTTAATCTTCCACTAATTCACATTTTCCATCTTTTTTCAAAATTTCCACTTAATTTTACCTTCCAATATAACTTTTAACCCTCTTTGCACACCGGATACCATTAGTTTATAATTTATTAATTATTAATTTAAATTTAAATATTTCATTTTAAAAGAATAAATCTTAATTTATTATAATTAAATAAATACTTTCACAATATTTTATTTAATTAAATTCTTTTAATTCGACGTTTTCAATTTTAACGAAATAATTGGACATAGTTCAATCACAAGCATAGCTCAAAAATCATCCAATACCAAAACAAACTGTGAAACGAAAGACAAAACGATATCAACAAAGATGGACCAACCGCATACAACAACACTTCTAGGACAAAACGTGGAGGGAATTACATCCTCCCCCCTAAGACCTGACTTAATCCCGGAAGTCAGAAGGTAAGAATGAAACATACAAAAGCACATCAAAATATCAACAAATACCTTTAACAGTAATATGAAACAAGAGTCAAATGACAACAACATCAATCAAATCAACTTGAACTGACCTTATAGATGAAATTGTGACAACAGGGATTCGTCCTCGACGAGGATGATGGTTTGACGTGGGGGACCCAATGTTACCTCCAAAATAACAACTCCATTGGGCTCTGGCATGCTCAAACATGATAATCAAGTGGAGTCGGTCCCCTATACCTACAGCCTACAACAAAATGAAGGGTCGAACATGTGCATAAAGGAAATAATCAGTCACATGATGATGGGGAAATCACAGTCACAGGGCGCTTGCAAGCCAGTGATGCAACATTGTTCCCCATCACCAACACATAACAACTAATATCAAAACATGATAGCGCATCCATCTAACATTACATTACAACATTTCCATGATACTCAAATAAGCAATTAACTAATATGTAAACCATAACATAAGTAAGAAACATCAGATATCACAATGCCATCAATATCATTAAACTAAACATCATAATGTTATCAAACTATTACCATATCTAATCATCAAAATATCGCAATGTCTAAATAACATCTAATTGTAACATAGTGTCCAACAAAAGTAACATAAAGTCTAACAAGGTCTAAATACTCTCCAAGTACAGTTGTCCAAACAAAGAAAATTGAAAGCACTACATCAAGGACCAGGCTTACTCCTAGAAGCTTGCAACCAAAAATGGGTGACACACACACATTTGGGATACACCCTCCCAAGCAACCAAAGAATCGACACTAGGATCCCACTGGACCATGACTCACCCCCTGAGGGTCAACTCCTAACGCTATAGGATGTGCATGGTTTCCAAAGAATAATGCTTGTCCTCTACCAGATGCCTCTCCAACTGCACCCTAGTGCTCGTCCTGGTGGTTATCCACCACGGAAAGTACCCTATGCGATCTACCTGTGTCACCTACTATCAGCTCGAAATCCACCAGTCTCTAACTAAATCTAGAAGTGCCCTTCTAAGGACACTATCTCGCAATGTGACCCTCCTGACGACAAGCGAAACATCCAATACCTCTGTTGAATCCTCTATCACCTAAAGGTGCACTAGACCATGGAGAACTACCTCCACTAACCATAGGCTGAGAATTTTGAGTAGGATGGTCGAGATGATACTGCTTAGCTTGATGCCAGCTCTGATCTTTCCTTCTCTGGGACCTATTACTAGACTAAGATTGAGAGTTCCCAATTTTTGACTAGGAATGCTATTGTTGATGCTCACCCTTAGCGGGTGCTTGATGTCCCTTGGAGGAACCCACAGCCTAAGATGCACCACCTTGAGATTTGACACCAACTAGAGGTGCCCTACTAATTTATACACCTGTTTGTTCACCTAAAGCCATAGCAAGATTCTCCTAAAAAATCTAAACCTTTTCCATAGCTACCTCCATGGTTTTTGGCTCAAACACTCGAACACCACCACTGGTGTGGGAATTTAAGCCCCTGATAAAGTGTTGTACTAGCATGCCCTCATCATCTCCAATGCTAGCATATTGCTTGAGTTCATAGAATCTTTGCTCATATTGTTCACTGACATCATCATTTGTCTCAACACATGAAACTCGCCTACACGACGCTTTCGCCAATGGTCAGATAAGAATCAAGCTCTAAATCACTCGAGGAACATCTCCCATGACACTGAGTCTATATCTAGATGGAGCTTCTACTCCTCAAGATTCCACCATGTGGAAGCAAACCCTCAGAGATGCATAATGGTGCATCTACCCTTGGTATTGCTACCATATGGGTGCATAGTAAAACATCGGTTCAAATCGATAAGCCAGGTCTCTACTTCTAATCCACTGCCTATCCCGTCAAATGTCAGAGGATGTGCTCGAAGAAGGTCTCTCATGTGACAAGCTAAAATGGCATCCTACTCAATAGCTAACTCCCTCCTCCTGGGAGATCTCTCTCTCTCTTGAATCACTAACTGCTCACCCTCCTGCCTCGGACCAAGCTGGGCAAGAACCTCCTCTAGTAATTGGCACAATTGTGCGCCCTCCAACCTTGGTTGACCTAGATTTTTTCCTACACCTCATTGGTTATTCTGTGAATTTTGATGCTCCTCAACGATTTGACTCATGAGAACTCTATGGAGGTGAATCTTGGTGATTGGCCCCATGGCCACCACCATGACCTTTGCCTCACCCTCGACCTCTATCTCATCTCCTAGGCATGATCCTACACAAACAAGTTCAGGGTATTAGATGAGGTCAACAAGGGAAAACTTTAACTTTAACAATACATATAAGACAACTTAATGGGTTAATTGATATACCCAGAGCACCCAATGTTTAAACCTGGGCTCTGATGCCATGTGTAATTCCCTGCAGTCATGCACCCTAGAGGACGTAGTGTAGAAATTAAGTTTGTGTTCAAATTATATCGTGCAAAATTTCACTTTTAAAAAAAATTGACTATTTTCAATTGTTTAGGTTTTGACATAAAAATATTTCTAGATTTGATTATGTTTTGGTTTTTCACATCCAAAACACAATCAAAACACAATCAAATCCAGAAATCTTTTTACGTCACTTGATGGATTGTGGAAACTTGATATCTTTAATGTTTAGGTTTTGTCCTCTAGGGTTTGTGGCGGGGCATTACACCAACCCTTATGCCAAGAGGAAAATATAGTTGATCCAAATCTAAAAAGAATCACTGCATTTGAAATACAAATATTATGTATCAAAATACATTTGCTAACTTTAGCATGCTCTCAAATGAATATTAGGAAATTGTTAGGTTTCCAACAATGCCTATTCATAATGCAATGCCCCTAAGGATAAAAGATTGATGTAGACTTCTCATAGAACCTTTTGGTTTCTTCATAGTTATTTCCTATTTCTCAATCTTCTTTAAAAGAGCAACAACATTTTGTTTCCAAATCACATGATTATCATGATTTATCCTCTTTGAAACCGTATTATTGTCAAACCTGAGGTGGTTTCCCCCTTTGAGTATTCTTGGTGCATGTGACCTTAGCTTTTTGTCCTTAAAATGAATTTCCCTGCATCTTTATGGTGGTTCTATGCAACACATTTATTTCCCCGCACAATAACAAGCACATTGATCCTTTGCCTATGATGAATGTCCACAATCACCATTATATTGACTATTCAGATTTTCTAAATCTGCACCCTTATTATGCTTCATATCATTTTGCACTTTGGATAACAATCCCTATTTTTTATGCCTTCTTCTACAAGGAAAACCTTGAGTGTTCTTCTTTAGGTCTAGGGCATGTAACTTTTATAAAATCCCCTATTATAATTTTTCTTGCACTTGTCAAGGACCCTGCTGTCACTATTTCTCAAACAAAGCATTGTAATTTTGAGAGATCCATCAGTGACTCTTTCTAGGGATGTCTATTCCTCAATGAACAGAGCGAGATCACAAAATCTTCTGGAAGAGCAGACTGAGTGCTAGAACCATTCGGCAATCCACAGTATCTCCAATTTTTTAAACCCTATTTGGTAGCCCCTAGGCCACCAAATGGAAAAGGAAAGTCAATATTTACCCGTCAAACACCAACTTGTTAAAGGATCTGATCTCCTTTAATCCATACTTGCCTCTATCACACAACAACAACATGAGTGACTTTTCTTTTGCAAAAAGAATTTTCAAGATGCCTTTGAACAAGTGAGAATTTGCTCCTTGTTTAGCTTTATTGCCACATGGCAGCAAAATAACATAGTCCACATCATTGCCACTCATTTCATTTTATGATTTTGTAGCAAGTAACAAAATACGAGGATAGTGATCAAGACTATATGAAGACACAGTCTTATCCCATTTACTAATCCCCCCATAATGATTAGGCTCGAAAAGGATATCATGCCTCATAAATAGTGTGCAATCCTCTTATGTATTAAGCAAAGAATGCACACACATTTGTAACTCCTTCAACTCGATTGCATCACAAGAAAGTTTATCTTCATTGAAACAACACCGCTCAGTCACATTATTATATGCCTCGAGGTTCTAAAAAATAGATTTATCAACATCCACAAGTCCATTGTCCACATTCAAATAATAGCATTCAAAAAATGCATTAGCATCCCAAGCAATGCTTTCCACTTCAAGTTCATAAACAATATTATCAGCATTCATCATGTTATCATATGAAAAAGCTTCAAGTGGGGTGCAGATGACTCATAATCTTTGTTTGCAATAAATCCCTCATAGTGAGTGTTCAAAACACATTCACTATTACTAGGAGTATCACTCTTAGCATTACCTATTGCTACATCAACATGACAATCTGAAGCATACTCCTCATAAGGAAGATTATGAATTGCAGATCCAAAAAAAAGATTCTCATACGCATCAATGTGATTGACACAATCACATTCTTCAATTGAAAACTCATAATAAAGAGCTTCATTAGTTGTGTTAGCATTTTTCTTCTCATTTTCAATTTCATGTACAACTACATTTTTGCTATTCTCGTGCAAACATTTAGTGATAACTTAAAAATCAAAAAAAGGAGTGGAAAAAGGTGAAGAATCAAACAAGAAAAGAGTTCCCTACTCACCATTTTCATCACAACTACACACATGCTCTACATAGTCAACTACTTGAATTGACTCATTTAATAAATCTCTTGCATGCATACCTTTTTCTTCATTCATACTTCAACAATCAACAGGGTCACATTCTTTATTGTCATACTGAAAACCATCATTGATTTCTTCATTGCAGCTACTTGTGGATGATCTCTCCAACTGAAATTCATTGCACACTTGGTCGTTTGTATTTGATACTGTAGACATCGAAAATATACAGATTGATATCACACTCTGATCTACTAACATAGTTTCTTCCTAAATCATCCCTCAGTCTAACTGTTTAATCAAATTCCCTTATCTGATTAAATTCATTAATATTCATCTCTTAATTAAATAAATTATTTTGTCTAATTAAGTCACATTCCCTTGTTAATTAAATCAATTCATCTGATCTAATTATCCCTATTTAATTAAATAATCAATTTATTTGATTAAATATCTAAATTCTATCTGTTAAATTAAATAAAGTAAAACCTTATTTAATTTAATCTAACACCATCCCTTTTAATTAAATAAATCAAAATCTTTATTTAATTAGCCTCTTATCATATTCCTCTCTTTTTGATTTAAATTAATCCAAAAATCTAAATCAAATTGTCAAATCAGCTAAATATCCTTAAATTAATCAAATCCTGATTAATTTAATCCTAATCATTCAAATCCTCTAGATTTTGCAACTTGCACATGAAAATCATTTATTTAATTTAATAATTCATCTATTTTCATTCAAAAAGGCATCTAAGATGGAATATTCCTCAAATTTGAAATCTCCCCAAAAGGACTTGTCCATCCAACAAAGCATTTAAAGCTCTTACATTGTCTCTTACATGTCTCCCACTTGGCATTTAACTCATTTTTCATCCCCCTAAACATGTCATCTCATCAAATTCAAATTTCAAAATTGCACATGGATCAAAACTTGCTCAACCTTCATCCTCTCACATGTTGACAAGTGGCATTATATCATTGGTTGAATCTTTGTCCCACATTGATCAAATTTGGACATCTCTTCAACTTATCAATCTATAAATAAAGAGCTTATATCCTTATTTCATCATCCACATCTCAAGCAAAGTTACCATGCTAAAATACTTAGCAATTCTCATCCATCTCATTGAATCATAGCTAGGTTTTTTGCAGATTTTTGGCTTGGGGCATTCATCAATCTTCATCAAAGTGGATCACAATCTTTATCAAATCATCAAAGCTAGCATTGGAGTTGGGAAAGTACAAATCTCCACACACCTATTTGCACCAACTCCCTCAAGAGATCAAGAATTTACATTGCTTTCATAGGATTTAATCTCTTTTGTTGATTTTTCATTGTATTGCTTTCATTTTCCTATTTAGAGCATTGATAAATGGATTTCTTGAGGAATCATGTTTCTAACTTGCATTTCAATCTTCTAATGTGTTTGTTTGTTGTTTTTTGTAGGTATTAGGATCATGGTTCACAGATACACCACCACTTTCAAGAGTATTCCCTAAATTAGCAAACTCCTTTTTCTCATCATCATGAAAGATTGTATCAATGCTACACTCAACACTTGGAGAATTTGCATGACCAAGTGTACCATAGCAATGTTGATTACATATTTCTTCTTCAAGAAGAATTCTCAATTCATATACCTCATCATTCTCTTGTCCAAGAGAACTTGGAGTTCCACTGTGTTTATTTTTAGAAAAGAGGATGTCCAATTCACCCTGATTTTCAACATCTAACCTTTCCATATAAGGATCAGAAAATCTTATAGCCTCAGTACAATGTGAACTGAGATGACCATTCAAGGAACACTCAAGAATATCAGAGGTTTTCATAACATCACCATACATTTGTGAGCTTTCAGAAATACTGGAATTATCAGTGTTGAAACACATCTCACTTAAGGAAATCAATTCCACCTCTTCCTCTTGAGAGGAATCATCTCATAGTCATGAGGCCTGTAAATAGAATTGCAATCATCTTGATCACCTAGATAAGAATACTCCTCAATTGATTGCATACTCACATCAGCAATACTACTATTATCGTCATGAAGAGATGAGGCTTCAGAATCAACATAATCTTCAACTACACTTTCATAATCCATAGATGAGAGAATACTTTTGGTATCATCCACATCATTGCAGCCTTCTTTTGACACAGGAAATTGACTTACCATTTCAATATTTTCAAAGAAAATAGGAGTGACTTCACATGTTCCATTCAACTCATCATATCTTATACCATTATGCCTGCAATTTTCTTTTGGATAAATTTTCTCCATGGGTTGTTCAGAGACAAAACTCTTATTATTAAATGATATAGATTTACTTTATTTTTAGATTTCTCTTCAAATTCTTCTTGGGCATGCAAATTTCTATCCTTAAATAGGCATTCATTGTCTATTGATTCTTCTTCAAAATAATCAATGAAATGTATGTTGAGCTCATTCCATGAATCTATGGAATGTGTTGGTAAACTGGAATACCAATATTTAACATTATTTTCTAAATTTCTTACAAAAAACTTCATGATAGCATCCTCTTCTATTATTTGACAATCTTCCATCAAATCAACAAATTTATGTAAATGTCTTGATGCTTATTCTTCAAGATCTCCTCTAAACTTAGGAACATATTCATTAATCCTTCTTGGGACAAAATGTGGATAACCTTGGATTTTACTAAAGTCTAGAGGGTTATATATTTCACTAGTGAACACCTTTCTTTGAGGACATGACTTTGTTTTAGGCATGACATTACAACTTGTAGAAGAACTAGGACAACCATACATATTTGCAAATAAAATTTATTCCCTCTACAACTATTCCATTCTCAATATCCCTTAATTGTTGTGCTCAATTTCACTAAATAAAGGAACCAAAGTTTTTGAGGACCTTCAAACATGATCTTCATATACATATTTATGCTTCTTGAAAACCAAAATACGGAAAATACCTAGGTATGTTGTAGTTGCTACAAATTCTTCTTCCTGACTAGAAATCTTTGTAGATCTAAAACTTTCTTCACATCTTCATTAGGCTCTTTTGATAGAGTCACCACCTTTCTTCACAGAGGACTGAACTTCAAGCAATATGAAGCTCCTTCAAAGTTGAATTTTCTTTTGAGTTCTTTTCACCAGCAAAGCACCATAGATCATGAAACTTTCAAGTTCCCTACAACAATTTATTTCTCTACGTATGAATTCCTTCAATATTTGAGCCAAATTTTTAGATCAACAAATAATATAACTCTATTATAAGATAGTCTACAACTAGAGATTCAAATTTCTTCCCTAGTAGAGTCACAAATCTGTTGGTTCCCAAATCTGCAATCAACTTGAATCCTAAAGGGGTGCCAAGCCTAATGGTCAAATTCAAGGAGAGATTTGGCCAACGAATAGGAGATTGAATTTAAACCCTTTCTCCCCTACACTTTGAGCTCTATGAAACCCGAGAGGGTGATCCCAACAATGCACTTATAGATACTTGTGTGCCAAAGCATCCAAAACACTGTAAACAGATAATTCTCCTTTAAAATTTTAACAAAAACAATACCCTAAAGAGTTGGCTGACCTTCATGGTAATGTCCGATTTAAACATGAGAAATGTAAAGAATTAAATTCCACACACAATTACACCAAGATAGATAAGTGCATCCGATTTTAATTTGTAAATGCTCACAAAAAATCTCAGGAAACTACAACTTTAAAAGACCAGTGCCATATTCCAGGATGGAGTCACCTAAACCATGTAATTTAAAATACATCACAACATTTACTATGTCATAATGATGCCTACTAGATGATGCATTACATCATTGATACCAGAAACTTAACTAGTCATACTTAATAATCCTAGCACATAGTTGCATAAACCTCTATCTATGTTAATACAATTTAATTCATTCTTTGAATGAAGGTAATAACACCAAAAAGACATTCAAGGAAGGACAAGAAGAAAAATACCAGGAATCTTTGATTTCTTATATTCATAATCTATGCAATACACACTATGGAGACAACCAGTTTAGAATATCTCATTATTTACATTCAACTATGACTATGCCCTGAATGAATTCCCCATTACAAGATTCAAAAAAATTTAGAAACCTAAAACCGACACTATTCATTTGCAGACCTTGTTACAAAAGAGTATTCTTGTGAGACCAAATAGTGAGCAACCCTTTTCTCAAATTAAACAGAAAACCCACTTAAGGGAAAAACATAAACCCTAAAATGGAAATCCCAGAAAAAATCTGGCATCATGTGAGTCTTCAGATCAAAAAATTGCATATCCACCGTTGAATGCCCATTCTGCACTTTGCTTTATTTCCCACCTCTACATTTTGATGCACTCATTGCAACATAAAATTTTCTTTTTACTTTCACCCAACAACTAAAAATTGTTCTTACCCATGAACTAAAAATTGTTCTTACCCATGAAATATTTTTACTCTATTCCGTTTTTCCTTGTAGTTGCAAATAATTGTTTTTTAAAGTGAAGGAATTTTAATCTCCTCTATTTATCCACGTCTATACAAAACCATTCACTTGTTTCTTACTTTCACCATTTACCCTGTAGATTTGTTTCATTGCATTTCACTCTTCATTTATCAAGTGTGAAAACCCTTGTTACTTGTGCATCTTTTGCCTTATTTTCCCTTCATGTTTTAATCATTAACTACAACCCAATGCTTTTATTTTTATTGCTTGAGGCTTTTAATTTAGTTATCGGGCAATATAAAAAATTCCACCTGTGCCCCTATATTTACTCCATTTCACATTTAAAGTTTTAATCTTTTTACCTTGCCTAACACTTTACATTTTCATTTCCCAACAACAGCAAATTTTTAGTTTGTTTCATGCAGGCTTTAAATGTTTTATCAGGCTAATAAAATATATTACCCGTGCTTTTTCACTTTACACTTTATATTTAAAGTTTTTACTTTTTTAAAAGTGAAAACCCTTAATTTGTTGATTCATCAATTATTAAAACCTTTAAAAATAGCCTTTAGATATATTGCACAAGCTCCACAAAGTTCATGAGCATTCAGGAAAGGCCATGTGGATCCTCCTCACTCCCTCGCTAGATGATGCTTGACTTTGGTGGGTCCCTCATGGGCTAGTGGGGGACAACTCAGATTTTTCCACTTCTCCTCCTTTACAACCATTGATCAAGCTCTGTTCGATGGTTGTGCACTTCTTCACGTTTTGATGCTTCTTAATAAACTCTTGTGACATCAAGCAAACCATGTAATTTGATGGCACCAAAGGACTACATTTAATAATTTTCTTTTGAAAGCTCGCCATTGCTCAACCTCATAACTCCCCACTTCCCTGCCATCATGTGTTGACATCAGCACTTTCCCTCACAGGCTGGTGAGGAAAGCTCACCATTCAATGTGTTTGAGCAGAATACAATGAAATTCAGGCAGTAATGTAAGAATGGAGTTCCCCTATCTTCACATCTTAAAGACACACAATTATCTCTAGGAGACATAACAACACTAAGAACACTACTCCTTAGTCCTCGAGATTGATATACCATAGTCGACTCTCCATCTGAGCCATTATAGCCAGCTAACGCATTATGCAGCCTTAACTATTCAAAGTAAAGCACTTGAACTACTAGTCGAACAGGGAGGCACTCATTTTGTGCAACATGTGTGCATGCTTCATATTGTGATTGAGATAGACATGAATCAAATTTTTATAAAAGAAATTTTTCTTCAAATAACTTTGATACATTTCACTGCAAATGTGCACTGCCCTTGCAAAGCAATCATGTGCTCGATTTTTTCATAAGTGAACATGTGCTAGGTTTACCTACACATTAAAACATCAAACAAAGATGTTACTTGAAAAATCTTCAAAGAATTTTCTTGCAATGGATTCCTTGAATCCTATGTATAAACCTCCTTTACAATATCAGATTGATCCCTCTCAATCAACATGATGGTTGCCTCATTTGCAGAGTAAACATTTCCTGTATCGGGCCAACACATTACAAACAGTCTTGGAGCCCTCTCAAGATGTGTTTCCTTGTTCTTTGGATCCATCCTCTCATTTTGAAGAACTCCAAAATAATTCTAATCTTGAAGTGGAATGCAACATGATAATTCTTCACATCCGATTCCCTTTGTGCAGCTTTAAGTGTTTCATCTACTTTAAGCCATACGTTTTTTTTAATTCCATGGCTTCTTCTAAATTTGAAGCTCTGGATGAAATCCTCCTTTCATTGCAAGAAGTGTGGGAGTTCTCTTTTCCTTTGCAAAAGTTTTAAAAACACCCTGACTTCCCAAATAATTAACTACCTAAAAGTATCCTGAGGCTTGAACTATACAGGGTCTCGTGCCTTCCTTATTTAGGTTACTTTGTGAGCATCTTCCATCCAACCTTGAATTGTAACCATTAGTTGGAACACTACCTGAAGTAGTTACTTGAATTCCTCTACTTTCAATCTTTTATGGTGGATCTTGCTTGGTCAAGTTCCAATTTGAATTGATTTCATGGCTCAATTCAACACAACTTAAAATTACAGACCTCCTCTTATGAGTACTTGAATCCTCTGTGGCCATCTCATATTCAAAACTACCTAGCACCTAAAAAAATTTCAATTTCCCATTAGGTGAGAGTAATTCAAATTTCCATGCTCATAGCCTCTGACAACAAGATGTAGATAGGCATCCACATAATCAAGAAACTAGATGTTGCTTCAAAACCCAAATTAAACCCTTTAGGGATCTTTAAAATGCATTAAGATATTGTATCAATATCTAAGAATACTTTTCTACCCTTTAATGCTTTGATGGTTGGCCGCATGCTCTCCATAAGCTTAACATGATTTCACATAAACAAGAAACTTGAACAGTATTAGCCTGTATAAATGGTTTGCATTTTTAGTATCATATAGTTGTTTAAACAACCTAGCATGAGTAAATAGTGTTGACTTTATCCCATGGGAACTCAAGTGAAACACCACCCTCATCTAGTTTAGGGAACAATTCCATATCCTTAAATCAATTGCCACATATCACCCCCTTTCCATGTTGAATAAAAAAAACAACCAATGATCATCAGGGGAATTTTCTAGTTGAAATGAATGTGGAACTTTCAAATATACAATCACAAGACCTTTGGAAATGATAGAAATCACCAATGATATGAGTAGAGAAGATAGTGAATTATGTTAAAGTGCAAGTCCAAAGTTTACTTGAAACATAATTTTGCAATCACCAACCCTTATGCCAAGGGGAAAATACAGTTGAGCCAAATGTAAAAAGAACCACTACATTTGACATACAAATATGATGTATCAAAATACATTTGCTAACTTCAATATGCTCTCAAATGCATATTAGAAAATTGATAGGTTTTCAGCAGTGCCTAATCATAATGCAATTCCCCTGAGGACAAAAGCTTGATGTAGACTTCCCATAGAACCTTTTGGTTTCTTCATATTTATTTCCTATTTCTCAATATTCTTTAAAAGAGAAGCAACCTTTTGCTTCCAAATCACATGATTATCATGATTTTTCCTCTTTGAAACCCTATTATTGTCAAACCTGAGGTGGTTTCCCACCTTTGAGCATTCTTGGTGCATGTGACCTTCTTAGCTCTATGTCCTTAAAATGATTGTCCCTATATCTTTATGGTGGTTCTAAGTTGCACATTTATGTCCTCTCACAATAACAAGAACATTGATATTTTGCCTATGATGAATATCCACAGTAACCCTTATATTGATTATTCAAATTTTCTAAATCTGCACCCTTATTATGCTTCATGTCATTTTGCACTTTGGAGAACAATCCCTATTTTTGATGCCTTCTTCTACATGGAAAACCTTGACTATTCTTCTTTAGGTCTAGGGCATGCAACTTTTATGTAGTCCCCTATTGTGATTTTTCTTGCACTTGTCAAGGACCCTATCGTCACTATTTCTCAAACAAAGCATTGCAATTTTGAGATCTCCATAAAAAACAAATGGCACCATAGACAAGCAAAGTGTGTTATGTAAGGTGGCCATATAATTGAAACTGTAAATGAAAAATAGTGTAAGGTACATTTAAAGGTATTTTGCTTAGTTCATGTAAGGTATTTAACTTGGGGAACATTGTACCTAATGTCTGCAAGAGAAGACCAATCGAAGAATAGAAGATTCATAACTTAGGGTATGTAGTGTGTCACATCAAGCCACTAAGAGGAATATAATATTCTAAGAGAGATCATGCTCTTGAAGGAAATCCCACCCAATGTCACCACAAAGCAAAAGATACATCGCATGTAGTAAGAAGACTACACAATGAAACATGAAATGCAAAAGAATAATGCCAATATATGCCCCCACTTTAAATAAATTGCTAAACACCATGATGTGAGCAATTACTTTAAAGTAGCAAGTGATAAATGCTAACAAGACATGAGAGCTTATTTGGAAAATCCTATGCCAAGTCATTGTTGGAAATAAGCAACACTAAGAGGGGGGTGAATCAATGTTCTACAAAAATTAACTTTACTATTCTAACCTTTAATCCACTTAAAACATTTAATCAAAAGTAATATGCAAAAACATAAATCAAGAAACCACACAACCATAACACAAGGATTTTTACGTGGAAACCATGTTAGGGGGAAAACCACGATGGATGGCCAATCCACAATAATTTTTGAGTATACCCAAAAGAAATATTACAAAATGGGAATGCACTTGCATTCAAGCTCGCTACCTAGAAGGATGGGCTTACTGCCCTACAATGATTTGGAATAGATCCAAAGGAAAATGAAGTGAATAGATAACATATACTAATGCTTGATCATAGTTCTGGTTAAGCTCTGATGATGAACTTCTATCCTTTTGACTGATATCAAGCTTTTTCTCTACTCTATTTAAGTTCGCACACAAAATCCTTATGCACAAGTGAAACTGCACATGATATCACTCAAATACTCCTTGGATGTTTGTAACATACACCAATACACCTTTTTCATTTCACAAAATGATTTAGTTGATCATCTAAATATATCTGCAACTAAGGATTTAATCGCTACAAGTCAGCTCAATAAAACTTAAGAATATTTACAACTTGTCAGCCCAAAAAATGAATAATTTTGATGTGTATTCAAACAAGTCAGCTAGTCCATAGCTAGGACACATAATTAAACATTTGAACATGAAAACATCATTGATTATTTCACTTAACACATCCACAATGTGCCACATTCACTAAGTCAACTACAATAAACAAATAGACAGAAAGTATCCTACCAGACCTCCAAACTCGTACTACAATTAATGCAACACCACAAAACTCAATAATAAGATAATCCACATGCTCAACAAGGAATTCCAAGGATCCACAATGTAGAAAAATGGTCTGGTGAAGCTATCTGATCAGATACCCTGTTCCTCAAGTATTTTGTCGGTAATACACAGTATTTCACTTTATCTGCCGGTATGACTAGATGTTGAACTATAGACCATGGAGATGACTTAAGTTACCATCAATGACAACACTAGAATCCATATTCCAACAATCTCCCCCTTTGGTATTGATGGAAACACTTAGTGAAAAATGACTAAGTGTCGAAATTGATAAGCACACTGCCAAAATACTACTTCCCCTAAGAATATCAAGGCATTTTTCATTTCACTCTCCCCCCCTTTGACATCAATGACAAAATTGGGGAATCTAAAATTGAAAAACTGTATAGACATATCTGGAGACTTACAAAAATTTGAAGACGTCTACAAAGACATTCTTCAGTCCATTTAAGTTTGAGTCCCACACACTTTTCAAACTCTCCAAAATGTTAATGTAACCACAAAGAAGATATGAATTTTTTTTTGTTTCTTTGAGACTTACCAGATCAGGATCGGTCACATCACCTTTA
>VDFB02254702.1:0-43958 GCA_007258455.2 Sequoia sempervirens
TTTTTTATGGAGCCCTTCATAAGGATGGGGGATGAGGACAAGTAAGATCACTTGAATTTATACAATCTTGAACTAAAGAATACATTTATATTAACATAAAATTCTTTTTTCAATAGTGATTATTATAATATTAGATTTTGTTGAACTAAGATCAAAAATTATTATAATTTATTCTAAGAGAGTATTTCATACATGGAATTATGTCAACCATACCGGCTTTTTACATGCCAGATAAATGTGTGATTCAAATGATTATGGAAAGAAAATTGTAAATTTTACATAAATCAATTAAATTTATTACTAAACCAAATGCCACTTAATTTAATGGTAAGAATATTTTTTTATGAGGGTTAAATATCATCCCAGTGAAATTTGTATACTCTACATTTTTACAATTTATTTTGGGCTCACCTTGGCTGGATTATCCTTTATGTAATGATTAGTGTATAAATGGCATATTTGAATGTAAAAAATGGAAAATAACCTAATTCCATGTGCATACATTCTAAGGGACCCATTTTGAACCTTAGTTCATCTATTCCTTATCCAAATTCAAATATAGGAGTGTAAGTTCTACAAATATAGAAAGGACACCAAAAGTTTAAATTTAAAATTATGCTCTGGCTAACTCCTTGTAACTAGTTGTTATATGTTGACTTGAGTGTGAATTTTTATACCTTATGTACTTGGGTGTTGTATTTAAGAACAATTATTAGTTTACTTTTACATCACTAGAGACCATCTAAGAGAAATCAAGACACATTCATAGCATCATAGAACATCAACATTCTATCATCTACTTACATCAACATCTTACGCATCATTACTTCTAGTTATCTTTAATCATTTTCACCAAACCATTAGATTGACAACAAGGGTTTGACCAAAGGAGAATAATCCTAAACTAGCAAGCTCCTAATAAATATCTATAGACTCTACCCTTTTGTAGATATATGTTACAAACAAGAATTATTTAATTGACAAATCTTCACCAAAAATTAGAACCCCATTTTTCTGTGAATATATGGACCATATAGGGTACTGACTCACCATAATTTTACCAAAATTTGATCTATAGTTGTTGAAATTTATAATATACTATTTTTCCATAATAATATATGTGTGATTATCACCTACTTACTTTAAATTTATAATAAACATTCAATTTTAGGTCATACTCATAATTACCATTGAATTCCCACTACCATTTTAGGACCTATATTTATTAACCTAGTTATAGGGTGTTAGGACCCTTACATCATTTGGGAACCTTCTACCCAAGTTGGGAACCTTGTTCCAAGGACATTTAAATGTCCTTGGTCAATTGTCATTTCTGGCTAAGAATGGTTAATTAATGTGTGAAGCTAGGTATGGTTTGAATCACTAATACCTAGGACTCAAACATCATTTATATGTAGCCTCGATCTTCCATATATTTTTGGTTACATGAAAAAATCCTCTAAGATTAGCAAAAACCTTGCCATAAAAAGTTATCACTCATTTACAATCTACAGTACACTCATTAGTGGTTAGCACCAAGGAGTTACTCTCTTTATACCTTGAAGATTGGATAGAGCAACTACAGGAGGGTGTAATCCTCAATAGTTATAGAAGTTGGTCCAATTCACAAAATATATGAACATGCAAATTATATTAAAGAGTATATAGGATAGACATACCCTTGCTTAGTGGGACTAGACCACATCTTCCCTCTTGATGGTATGCCCACTTCCATTGCCTATGACCATAACACCACCTTCACTTTACATTTTTTGGTAGGAACTTTGCAAGATGAAAGGATTGCAGCTAAACATGAGCGTATTGTATGACCCATAAATTGATGGTTAGAAAAATATAGTAAATTATTCTTGGATATGTGCTTGCATTGCCTTTATTTAAAATAATATATACTTAATGGGATAAATGGATATTCGTTGTGGAATGGTGATAGAACACTTCCTATCACTCTTCTAAAAATATGACACCATATTCATTTATGCATGTTTCCAACCTCTACCATCCCTCACCTCCTACTTCCTAATATATTCCAAGTTACAATTCATCAATTTTATTCTTATCCACTCGGAGAATCTCTACTATAATCTTAAAGATAACTAGACATTATCACAAAATTACATGAAATAAAGAATATATCAACACCATTTGAATTGCCCATTATGGTATTTGGTATTTATACATCACCATGTGTATAAGAAAGCATCATTATATCTTGTAATTAAACAAAAGTTAGCATCAAAATTTTGTAGACCTTTCTGGAGACTACAATGTATTGCTAAAGTCTCCCTCCTAAACTATATCATATTTCCCATGTCTTATGTTTGAAGAAGGTACTTAGAGAACATGTTTATGTTATTGAATTAGAAAATGAATGTTGCATTATCCTTGAACTAGAATCTATTATAGGCTAGTTTTTGTGCCATCTTTATAACCACACTATCAAAAACAATTGGTCCAATAGCAAGTATTAAAACTGAAAGATGCCACTTGGGAAACTCTCCACTATTTTCATTAATAATTTTAACACAATTCAAATGTTAATGACATCGATTTTTGAAGGGGTTAATTTTAGGACCATTATGTCATAACCTTTATTATGGTCATTATAATTCTCATAGTTATTTATTTATTTATTTAATGTAACAAGTTCATAGAAATGGTTTGGATTCATTGTACATTGTTTGTACCTCATAATTCATGCCTCATGAGGAATTTATTTTAAAACAACACACTTTAAGGAACTCAACACAACTTTATCCACATTCATCACAAATCTCAATAACAAGATAGCATTAGAAAACTTGCAACTATTAATTTTTCATCTAAGGTAACTATTTAGTCCTTACTCAACTTGCTTTATAAGATGCATAATAATTTTGTTTCAATGTTAACTTAAATGTGTATAATGCAAGCACACTAGGACTTACAAAAGTATCTAATACTTATGTCCATGTGCATGAAAATCTTGTAATGTCAAATGCATGCATAAATTTTTTCATGTCTATTTATACTAAATATGGTAAATTATAGTTGAAGCTTTTAAAAAGTACAAGATACAACTATATTATGTGTTTGTTCATTGTTTGAATGCATGCTATCCATATCCCTCTAAGAGGGTTTAGCCCCTGCATGCTCTATTGCAGTGCCTATGGCCACTAGTGTGACCATAGGTCATCGCCAACCCCCAAGGGATTCTCTATCATCACTTGTCAATCTTATGAGTGACCAACCCCTAGAGCTTCAACACCAACGCCAGTGCCTAGTCGCCCACATGACCAAGGGCTAATTTTTTTTAGCCCCCAATTTTCCTTGTAGGTAAATTTGAGAAACTTTCACAAAATTGGGCATAATTGTTTGCTCGTTTGTCTATTTTTTACAAAAAAAATACCATTGAAAAGCTAGTTTTGAGCCCATTCCTACGGTGTAGTCCATTTTTATAGAATTTTCTACAAGAATTTTCTATAGGCCTTTAAATTAAAATCTTCTTTTTTTGCATTAATAGCCCATCATAAATTGGGTATACATACTCCATTTTTGTGAACAACTAGGCATTGGATATGTGCTTCAATGCTCTACACAACCATGTAGTCCATTTTTCTATAAAATTAACCAGGTTCAAAGTTGCATTAGGATTTATTTCTCGCTTTTAGTATTTATATACATCAAAGAACAACAAATCTTTCCCACACATTATTTTGAAAACCTCAACCATCATGGTGAACACCTCTTTAGTTAAACATCTTACACCACACAACTATTATATTTGAAAAGCTCAGATGAACATATTGCTCATGTCAAATGGTTTATGGTCCACTTTAGATAAAGTACAACCAACATTGACTTGTTAATTTAAAATAATTTAACATAGGAACAAGATGGATGAGGCCATGGGATTGGTTTCATTATAGATTTCAAACAGTCTCTTATTTCACATTGAGTCTTGCACCTCTCCTAGGGATGTGTGGGATAATTTCAAAGATATTTTTGGTACCATCAATGAGTTCTTATCTCTACAGGTTGAGGTAAAATTGACATCACTTGTACATGATTCTTTCCCCTCCATTGAGGACTTCTTGCAAAATTTTAAGTCACTCAGATCTTTTGTAGGATTATGGGAAGAATAAAACTAAAAAATAATGTGTTTTCCTAATCATGTCTAAGCTTAGAGGTCCATTTCAAGTCTTTGAGCTTCTACATTCTAATCTACAATGGATGTGTTGGGTATTTCTTTTACTATGCCAACTTTCAAGGTTTTATGTGAGCATTTGACTAGTGAACAAGAAAAGTTGACTCAGTTTAATTCTCTTTCCAATTCTAAAACCCAAGCATTGGTAGCATAGACATCCAGAGGGAAAGACAAGAAGAAAAAATCCCAAGACACATACTTCATCAAGTAGTGAGTGTTCATCCAAACCATCTCAGAAGTCAGAACATAAACCTCAAACCACTGCTTGGTATGATAAATCTTCCAAGTTTGGTGAGCCTTCCTCCAAGATGAAGAAGAAATCAAGTGAACCTTGTAGTTTTTGTAGTAAGGAGGACATCTAATCACTCGATGTTGGAAGAGTTTATAGGATTTATAAGAATCCATGTAGCATCTTAGCCACTAAGTCTTCTTACTCATTTATAGGTAAAGGTCATGATCTTTTTGCATGGGCCTTACCTTTTACAACTCCTTGTATACTTGATTCTGATGTGACCCATCACATGACACACTCTCATAATTTGGTATCATTCCTTTCATATTGCAATAATAATCAGATTGTAGTAGGTTATTCTACATAGCTTTTAGTTTTGAGATCAAGTAATATCACACTTGAGGGTAGTTTTCTTCAGGAGGTTCTCCTTGTTCCTAATATATCCACCAACCTTCTTTTAGTGTATCATATTTTCCAAATTGGCACTAGTGCGGCAGTCGAGTTTACCCAACATGATGTAGTTATTTGTGACCTTCATGATCTTGATTTTATTGTGGCCACTGGGAGTGTTGATTCTTCCTCTCATTTATATCGATTTTATGGTTTTGAGAGTTCAACTAGTTTGGGTTCATCTTTCATAGCACATGTAGACACTGTGAGTAATTTGTGGTATGAAAATTTTGGTTATGTCAATTACAAATAACTCTAGTAGATGAGTACATAGGCATTGGTGTTAGGGATCCTAAAATTTCTTGTATTGGTCATGGTGTTTGTTGAGGATGTGCTCTTGTAAAACATCACTAGAATTTTTTTCCTATGAGTAGAGCCACACATGCTAAGGAACCCTTAGACATGGTACATGGTGATAAGGTGGAAAAGTTAAACACTAGGACCTCACCTTAGGATTTCAAGGGTCTTTTCCACAATGGGGTTCTTATCATTTAAATTCAATATTGACTAGCATATGAGATTGACTTGCAACCTGAAGGTGAGCCAATCAATCCTAGGATCTAAATTTAGGGACTTTAAAATTAATTTTTGTATGAAATGTAATGATGTAACTAGATAATAATGAAAATGCACTACTCTAATGTAAAAACAATAAATCTAGAAAGTCACAAACAAATTTGATGTTCAGAAATAGATTGAGTAGACTTATATGCACTTGTCATATAAATTTCTCTAATTTTGCTGGACAAAGTCACCCGGGTGACTACATCCTAGTAACTGAATTTAAAATCTATCTTCATATTCCTTGGGAGTCTAATTATAGGCTTCTTCCTTTTGGATCTCATTGTCAAATTTTGTATCTTGTCAAGTTGTAGGGTTTGAATGCAACAATGAATAAATGATCTTCAATCTTCCTCCAATCTTCTTTAGATATGAATCCTACACATTTAAAGAGACAGGAAGGGTTGTTCCATATGGGGGCTTGCCTCATTCAAACACCATGTTGGTGTTTCCACCTCCACAATGGAAAAGTTGATGAAAGAGAGCTTATCCTTTTGAGGGATAGAGGCTAAATGACAAATGAATGATGAATCAACAATGGACTTCAACTCACCACTCAAATCTAATTTCCTTGAAGGATTGAAGTCATTCACATCACCTCAAGGCTTGATTGCAAATTGGATTGATTTCTTGGAAGACCTACAAGGGTTAGTCCTCACAAACAAAATGACAACATAAACATGAACAAACTCACATAAAACTTGACATGGTGCTTCAATATTGAAATTTTGCACTAAATATGCTCTTGACTGCTCTTGAATTGATTGATAATTCTCTTGATAAATAATTCTTGCTAGATGATTTCACTTATTGCTTATTTTCCACTTAGTTTTCAAATGATGCAATGACTAGGTATTTATACAAAATAATTTTAATTTCCTGAAAATTAAATCCCAATAGCCGACATTTGACATTTGAAATTGAAATAATAAAATTCCAACTCTAAAATATTAAAAATTGGAGGCAAAATAGGGGGACCAAGTTTCCCAGGGCGACTATGTCCCAACCCTATTTTGGGGGTGTAAAGTGTCAAGAGTAAAATATTAAATTTTTGCCTTGGTTTTGTACATGGGTTTTCTTGATAAATGTTCAAATGGGCTATGGAATGCATAATTAAGGACATTGGATGTACAATTAGGTCCATGTACTTAGGAGGGAGAAAAATATAATGTGAAATTATCAAGGGTGACAATTTACGATGCTAGACATAGTGACTTCATGTCATTTTTTGTCCCACTTCATTTTCAGTGGCCAAATATGTGCTCACATTCAATGATGACTTCTCCAAGTGCACATGGGTTTAATTTATTAAGTACAAGAGTGATGTCTTTAATTCTTTTGGGATCTTTAAGGTATTTATGGAGAAGAAATTTGTTCTTTCTATCAAGCGAATATGCACAGATAATGGGGGGTATGTCAGTCAAGCTTTCAAGGACTTTTGTATTTAGCATGGTCTACAACTTTAGCTTACAATTCCCTACACCCCTCAATGAAATGGTGTTGTTGAGCGAAAGAACATAACTTTACGAGAGATGGCTAACTGTATGATTTAGTCATGAGATATGTATTCTTCTTTTTGGGCTGAGGTGGTTAATTGTTTCAATTATATTTAGAATTGTATGCCTCTCAAGGTATTGCAACATATGACTCCTAAGGAGGCTTGGTCCCATGTCACACTCGATGTATCTTCATTCAGAGTCTTTGGTAGTGAGACTTGGGAATTCATTATTGAATCTTAGTGGAAAGATATGGAGAGGAAAATCTAACCACTCATCTTTTTTATCTATTGTGAGGATGTTAAGGCATATAGGTTACTTGATCTTGATTCTAGATATGTCTTATTCCAGTAGGATGTCCAATTTTAGGATCACTTTCCTCAGATGGATTCTTCATCACAAACTTCTCCCTCATTACCTAGTACTCTCTCTTCATCTCTTGAGGATTCCTTTCCTCTTGAGGATGAGGATGATTCTCTAGCTATCCCTCCACCTCCAAATATTCAACCTTTACCCAAGTGGGACCACAAAACTATTGATGCAGTTGGATCTTTGGTAGGTGATCCTTTAGAATCCCATCACACTCATGCATAGACATTAGGAGTTAGTCTTTTGAGTCATACCATTTCAAATGATCCTCATAAGTTTTCAAAGGAAGTTGGTATTCTTGAGTGGGATAGTGCTAGGTTAGATGAGTATTCTTCATTAATGAAGAATAATACTTGGGATGTAGTTCCTCTTCCTAAGGTAAGAAAGTTGGTTTCGTGCAAGTGGGTGTATTGTACCAAATATACTACAAATAGATCTATTGATAAGTTCAAGGCTAGTCTTGTTGAAAAGGGGTTCTCTCAATTCAAAGGCATTAATTATTTTGAGACCCTTTCCCATGTTTCTAAGATAAAATCTATTCTCCTTGTAATTTCACTTGCAACTTCATAGGGATGGACAGTATACCAAATGGATGTGAAGAGTGCTTTCCTTCATAATGATCTTCATGAGGAGATTTGTATGGAGCATCCACATGGTTTTATTATGGAAAATTTTCTATTTTTAGGCTCTATCGTTCATTATATGGTCCCAAATAGGCTCCTTAGGCTTGGTATGAGAAGATGGACACTTTTAAGCTTTCTTTTGGCTTCACACAATGTCATTTCGATCCTACAGTGTACATTCAGAAAGAGGAGGGTGATTTTTTATCCTTATGTTATGTGGATGATTTTATCCTTACAAATGGTTCATCCTCCATGATCCAGAGTGTTCAATGAGCTTTAATGGAGAAGTTTGAGATCAAAAATCTCTACCTTCTACACTACTTTCTTGGTTTACAGGTTATTTTGTCTTTGAATGGGATTTCCATATTTTAGAAAAAGTATGCTCTTGGCATGCTTCAAATATTTGGCATGCTTGATTGCAAACCTTCCCCCACACCATTTTAGTCAGGTGGTTTATTGTCTTCCACTTGTACTACTGCTTCAGTAGATGCTACATTATACAAGCAGTCGGTTGGCAATCTTTATACCTAACACATTCACATCCTAATATTTATTTTATGATTGGTCTATTCTCTCAGTTCTCACATGATCCACATGAGTGTCATTGGTAAGCTTCCAAATGTATTTTGAGATATATTCAGGGCACCTCACATTATGGTATTCACTATACATCAAGAGATTCTCGTATAGTTGGCTTCACTAACTTAGATTGGGCTAGTGATTTCAATGATAGGAAGTCCACTTCTGGATTTGTTTTTTTTCCTTGGTTCTAACCCCATTACATGGTCTTGCAAGAATCAATATTTTATTGCATTATCATTGACAAAAGTTGAGGATCGTGTAGCATTTTTGGCCAGCCAAGAGGTTTTGTGGCTTTGTTAGTCATTAACTGATTTTGGTTTTCCTCTTGACAATCCCACCATTCTTTGGTGTGACAATCAAAGTTCCATTCACATTTATCTCAACCTAATGGAGCATCAATATATTATGCACATATAGATCCACATGCACTTCATACAGTAGTTAATTCAAGATGGTTTTCTCACCTTGGAGTACATGCCTACAAAGGAGCAATTTGCATACATCTTCATGAAACCTTTGGTATTTCCTCATTACCTCCAGTTGTGATTGATGCTTAGGGTGAATGAAGTTGTCCTTGGTGGATCTTCATGAGGTCTCATGTTGGCAACACAAGGACAGACAACTGAGAGGGGGGGTGAATCAGTTGTCTCAAAAATTAAACTTATTAAACTTATTCTCAGATCTGATAAATAAACATGAAGGCATAAACCATCACCACATCGAAAACACACATAACACCAAGATTTTTTACGTGGAAACCCTGTTAGGGGAAAAACCATGGTGGAGGTTAGTCCACAATATTATACTCTATTAAAAGTATAAAATAATTGTAAGTGGGAATGCACATGCATTCAGGCACACTACCTAGAGCTAACTACTCAAATACAAAAGGCTTACTGCCCAAAGGAAGACACACTATCTTACAGAAAAAATTGGATTACATCAACAAGATTTTTAACTAAGAAAATAACATTTGCTAATGCCTGATTACAATTTTGGTTAAGCACATAAACATTTTCTCACTCTTCTTCACACTTTACTTCTACCTTCAAGAGATTAGAACATTATTCGCGCACAACACTCACACATCCTTCACACACACACCTCCAAATGGTATAAAAAATTGCTCATATATATCCGCAACTAAGGATAACAACATCTACATGTCGGCTTCAACAAAATATAAAATGATTACAAACTGTCGGCCCAATCCATAAACAATTTTCAATGCACACTGATGGAACCTTAACTCTTATGTCCCATCTTAAACCCCTGTTGCATTTAGAAGGGTTTTAGGATTTGTTTCCACGAAATCAAATGAGTGTTCTATTTTACTGTTGACTCCCTATTTCCCATTGTCGGTCACTACTTTAATATTTTCTATTAGGCAGTTGGTTCCCTCATCATGAGTTTAGAGAGCTTTGTTATAATGATTTTGGGGTTCTTAAGTTTTTTTATCTATCATATCATCCTAGGAATTCCCCTCCATTAAAGCAACTTATTGAGTATGTTCCTAAAGGTTTTCACTTAAGTTTAGTCAGCCTTAAGTCTTTATCGCTTATCATTGATCACTTTTGAAATGTATGTTTTAAATTAGTGACAAGCGATGAGGTAATATCTTTTGATATTGCTCATTGTGAATTGATCCTTGAACTTTTGTTTGCAATTAGTGATGAGCGAGGTTCTTAAGAGATCGTGAATCGCTAATAATTTTTGAATTCTTAAAGTTATAATAGCAATAAGTGATGACCTCTCACTTTATGATCACAGTTTCATCTCTCATCGCCAATTTGTCTTGAAGAGATTGTTTGCAATTAGCGATGAGTGAGATAATGAGTTCCCAATTATATCGCATCTCGTAGATTTGTTTTAAGCGCTAAGGTTATGATTAGCGATGAGTGATATGGTCCCTTATGAGGAGTTTTCTCTCACTAACTCGACTACATCCTATTTGTGATATCTTTTATGCCATTGATTGTTATGCAAGTGTACGTGTCAAACTGTGGTGCTTACATCTCTTGTCACTAATGGAAGTCAAGATGCAAAGTTGAACTAGCAAGGAGTGATGGATATGGATGAGACTAAGAAACCGGCCTTAGATCTAAAGGGCTAAGATTTTGTCGCATGAGGCACTTGCATTGCTGATAAAGATGGACGAGAACAAAGTAAATCAGCATTTGGCGACAACTGCTACATGAAGAGGCAACATGGAAGAATCCTAAGGATTTTGTATAAAGCAGAAAGAAAAGTAGCGAGGTGGATTATTGACCATTGATACAATTTTAAAGTTGAAGGATCAACGATCAAGGTTTAAAACTGAATGGCTAATTGTTAGTTTGCTCGCGCGAGCTTACTATCAAATATTAATGGTGACATGCTCCCCTCTCGGTTGTAAAAAAAAGTAGATATCTAGTTTATCATGCATCCTAATTCACTGGATGGTGGAAAGAATACCAGAGACCGAAGAATTTGCAAGGAAAGCTCTAGAAATTATCTACAACTAGAGTGACAGCTTTCATCCAGGTAAGCAAAAATGATACTTCTTTTTAATTAAGATAGTAAGGTGAATGCCCTTGAAAGCTGATAAAAAAATTGGTGGAAAGTGAAATTTAGTCTTTTCTAGTGATTTCAATTTGATAATTGAGCACTATCTAACTCAGAAGAAAGCGTGTATTGTTCAATAAAGAAGAGTCTTATCTCCACAGCACTGGGTATGGGTTTTGCTTTGGCACAAGAAATTATAAACCTTATCCACTTCCATTACAATCATGAGTGACCCAAAGCCTAGTGAACCAAAGTTGTTAGATCGAAAAGGAAACCAAAGAAAAGAGTTCAAAAGACTTAAAAACTCAACATGCTCACCAGTTGAGCCCAAAAACCAAAGAGCTATGTTCAACCTTTTCCTAGTAACTTCGGGCTTCCACGAGGTCTAGAAGTAAAAGAAGGAAACAAAAAAATTAAAAAGAAAATTTGAGGACAAAGAGGAGGGTCATGAATTGGTAAAAGGCCCACAAGACAGGTTGTTGTTACTACTAGGTTGATTGATAATGTTGTTAAAATTAGTGATAAACCCTAGCCCCAAAGTGGATGGCAATTGTTTCGATGTGCTTTCAATAGGAGAAATTCTAGTAAGCCTACATGATATTTGTGGAGATTGAACCTGGGAAGGTTAGTGGTTCCAAATGTGTTTGTGGAAGTTGATTTAATGATGGAAAGCTTAAAGCAAGGTACTACAGACCCTTTGAGTGTGAAGCAATGAACATTATTTCAAAAACACTTATTATCGCTCCTAACCAAGTGCTAGCTCAGGATTTTGAGTTACAATAGCCCCTGATTTGTTGGTATAGGTAGCATACATACAAGAATATAATCGAAACACTGGTTTTGATTATGCTAATTTTGTTGCTCAACAAATGCATGAGGATTTTCTCAATTTTAAAAAGGAATTGATCCCTTTATCTTTCCCTCATTATTCCTTATTGATGCACATGCTCTTGTGGGAAGGAGATTATGAGTGGAAAATGAAACTAAATTTGAGGATTATGAATAGTGAAAATGAGGCCATCCCTATGAAAATGTGGGCATACATTTGGGATCAGGATTGCTCCAATTCTAACTACATCTTGTTTGCCAATGTTGTAAGACATGGTATCTTAGAGTCATTGGGTGTGGCACCTAGATTCAGCCTTTCTCTAGAGATCAGAAGTCTTATGTGCCCAAAGGATATACCAGGCTCTACAACAACACATAATTGGGTTGACTGGCTTTTGCATTTTGAATATACTTTGATCAGGGTTTATGGAGCTAAAGTGGCACCCCATTGTTTACCCTTGTATGTCTTAGAAAGATTGGCTTTCATGGAGCTCATGTTGCAAATGGATGTTATGGATTATGAAATGTTTAGAAAGGACATAAAGGGCTTTGTGGTATACCCCCAATGTTCTTTTGCTTATTTTAAGGTCACCGCCCTTGAAGGGTATGAAAAATTAGGCATTATGGTGAATAATCTCAGAATGCCTATTGATGAGGTTAGAGTTTTTGATCCAGAAATATTTGTGGCAGGAAGGAGAAGACAAAAGAACTTAGGCATCATACATCATGAGTTTTTCTATAAAGATGATGTACTAAGGAATTTGACAAGTGATGAGGTTGTTATGGTTAGGAAAAAGGAATGGACAACTATGACAAACCTTGAGGAGAATATTATGAAAAAGAATGCCTTTTACATCAGTTTGTTACAATGAAATTACAAACCCCTTGGAGAGGGCCTTTGCTATGATAAGGGACTATCAGTCTAGTGAATTTAAAGTAAAATTAAAGGAGGTTGTAAATAGAGCCTAGGTCCTCTTAAAGCAACAATGACAACAACAAGCCAGGATGGTCCTGTAAAAGGCTCAAGATGTTCGTGAGGTTAGGGGAAGAAATAAGCAGTGTAATAGCGCTAAGAAATGAGGAAGGTAAGCAGAAATTTCCCCTTCCTCATATTGAGGAGACTCATAGTTTAGATGTTCCTCCTGATAGGATTGTCCAATGGCAGTATGATAGAGAAAATGATGATGATCCCAGAATTAGAGAGAGATGAGTTTTTAGCTGATGATAAATTTGTATAGACTAAAGAGTTTCAAGAGTTTATGATTCAACAGTGGAGTAAGGAAATAAAAGAGAGACTAGAAGCAACTCGAGTCAATGTTAAACCTTCCCATCAGGAGGAAGCTGAGAAAGCAAAGGAAGAGAAGATTAAGGTTGAAAATGCAGCTATTACTCCCACTAAAGCTCAAAGAATTGTTAAATATAGTGGAATCATGTTATTACTAGGATGTACTATCACAACTTCCATAGCATATGATACAGTTAGAAGAGATCCTCAAGCTTTGATATCTAAAGATCAGTTTGAGAATAAAGTATTTGGTTCCGGATATAGTCCAAAGTTGCATACCCTTGCAATTTGGTCTATGGCACCTAATACTATCAAAAATGAGGTTTCTAGTCCTATTGAATAAGTCATTGGTTCACTAGTGGTCAAAAGAGCTACTGGCATAGCTCTGATCCAGGCAACTGAGTTAACTGCACATGTTGCAATGCTTAGTGTGGACACTGCACATATTTCTCAAAAGAAATATGAATCTTTGGTCAAGAAATATAATAAGTATTTGAATGAATTGAGTTGAATGAGAGCTACCATTCAAGCTACCCAAAAGACAATGACTCGGGCTTCTTCCTCTTCTTCATTTGATATGTCTACACAAGATAGGGAAACTTTGGCCCGCATAATTGATGATTTGAGAGAAAAGTTAACTACTAAAAAGGAAAATGTGAAGTAGTCCAAATTAGAGATAGTTAGGGTGGCTAATGAAATTTTTAGGGATGTGCTTAAGCATAGGGTGACCAAGTTGGTCCACTGGGCTAATGATGCATGGGCCATGTATAAGAATATTCATGAAGCAAATACAAAATATCTGCAAGTACAGGAGGCCTTTAGGAATAAGTGGAATAATTGGGTTGCTAGGGCAAGTGCTTTGAAAGAAATGATGCCAAAAATAAAGGAGGATCCTGAGGCACGTATAAATATTCCTGACATCTTAAAAACTATTGACTCAATAAATGAGGTAACTACTTTCCATGGAAAGTTGGGAATACAACTCCAAAGTAAGTTGAAAATATTCAAGGAGATGGAGGATCGTGGTATGCATCAAATATTGAATTCAAAAGGTGAATTGCATCTGTTTGACACCTGGAAGGAAGATTTGGAAGGGTTTTTTGAAGCGGCTATGATGCATTTTTCTGTCACCGATTACACCTTGTTCAATTCATATATTGATATGATGGTGGAGATTGACACAAAGATGGATATATTTGTTAAGCAAGCCAAGATTTTAATTGATGCAAGGTACTCCCAGTATACTATTAAGGTGCAAGATTTATTGAATGTTAAATGGCTCACTGAAGAAGAATACAATATTTGGTTGGAGAGATATACAGAATGAATAAGAAGAATAATGGATAGGAGGAGAATAATACATAGCCTGAAAATAGTATAAATTAGGCTTTTGATGTAACATGGTAAAATATTATTATCTCCTTAAAACTCAAGTGATTAGCATGTGGTGCTAATGTGAATTAACACATTTTGACCTTTTCCTGCTTTCTTTTCCTTGCTTCGTAAGTTTTGTTGTTTTGATTTTCTTATAGTTGTCATTTTGAGCACATGGAGAATATCTTGTAACTGCTCTAACAAACTAATGATTTATTTTAAGGTGGTACCTATTTTCCATGAAGAGTTGAGGATAATTTTGCCTCATGTTTATTTGCCCCACTTGAAGACTCAAGCGTAACTAGGAAGGGAATGTTGCTGCAAGCGGTCCTATGGGATCATGACATGTGTGCTATCTGGTCTAAGGCTTGTTTGCTCCTTCATCTCTATAAGAAGGAATTGAGGACCAGAAGAACAAGAGTTAGAAATTTTTTGAGTTGATACTGTTAGTTTTGTTAAGACAAATACGAAGCAAGTTTTAGAGTCTTTGTTTTAAGTTTCTTTTGGAGTTCATACTTATGCATGTAAGACTGATAATGGTATAGCATTTTATAATATAGAGTAATATCGGTTTCATGGTTATTCTCTCTCCTTGTATGTAAGTTATGAGTTATGATTGAAAGTAGTCAAGGATTTCTTTCACTTGTCTCTATCATTATCTAATGGATGTTCAGTATTATGTTTACTTATTGATTCAATGAATTGATGTAAATGCTTATATGAGATTGATAACTTATAATTACTATGTGCTAGGATATTTGTAATAATTGATAATCCTGAACATCACAAAGGAATGTTGTAATTCAATATTTATTTGGGTTATATGTGTAAGTGCTTATTTGAATTGTTATTAGGTTATGTCAGTGTATTGACTTCTGTACTTTGACAAAGACATTGGTTCATGTAGTGATAGTTATGTTATATTTACAGTGTTGATTCATTAACTTCAATATTTTAACCATAAAATTTAGGATGAATATTGTTGTTATTCATTTTTAGTGTCTTCTCTCTCATATTCAACTCATATAATATGAACATAATAAGCTTCGCTAACTATTGTGAATGTTACTATTAAGTGGTATCATGAGGAGATATATATTATTAACAATGTATTTGATTGTAATTATGAGGTCATTAGGTATACATGAGCAGGGCATCACCCTTGGGTTTCACAGAGCCCAAAGAGTAGGAATAGAAGTTTAGCAAATTTATTTGTTCATTGGCCAATCCCTTTAGTAATACTGATGATCGAAATGGAAAAATCCATAGGTATTTCTAGAGATCAATTTAGTTCTTAAAAAATAACCAACACACATCAACCAATGTCAACCACAACATAGTGAAGACCCAAAAAAACATCCTCGAACATGAAACAACTCCAAAAATTATGCCTCGAAGATCCACAACACACTACAATCACCTTCTCAGCCACGATCATAAAAAACATGAACACAGAAGAAAATCACCAATTGCGAGCACAACGATCAATGCGGATCAACAACACAATAGAGAACGATCTATAAACATCCACAAGCATCATGAATCACTACAAAAGCATCCAAAGGCCAACTCACCATTAGAATCACATTATCTTCTTTCAGAATAACTAAAGTGATGATGACATCATAACTCAATCAAATATTCATGCAGATCTCTAAGAAATTCTGGATAAACGGAGAAGTCAATAAAACCCTTTAATCCACAACCTCTAATCATCAATATATAGATCTAGCCAACATACTGAACTTCATTGCACCACTAACAACCTGCAACTTCTTTTATTACAATTTTCTCAATATCCTCAACATATACAACCTTAAATACATTAATGCCAATAGTGTTGACATCAATGGCAATCACATCCAACAATCTCCTTCATTTTAATATGTGCTTTCATCTCTTTTTTAGGAGAGGGATTTTTCCCATGAGGTTTTCTCCTTTTCTCGGTTATGAGAGATTTCTTTGATTGTACATGGGCACCTCATTAGGCCTTGCTATTGAGACCTATTCATGCTTTATTTTCTTTTTATGCGTTGGTTTTTAGAGTTTTTAGCTACTTAAGAAGTTATACTTAAGGGGTGGAAATGTCGTGCATTAGCTTAATTAATTAATATTTAATTGATTATTAGGCTAATTTCTTCTCATACACTTAAGCTAAACTTTAGAGTACTTTTTTTATGTTAATGAGAGTGAGCTTTTATTAGATCATTTTGTCTCATCACATAGGATGATGACACTTATCATGATCTAATCCCTTTATCATTTAGGGTTACTCTTACAAAGAACTCTCTCTCTCTCTCTCTTTGTATTATTTTATTTTGTAAGGTTTTCTAGTTGAGGATATAGTAGATTGTTGTTTGCAACTCTCTTGTGTGGAAGGTGTGTTGTTCATTGTTTGATCCTATGTCTCATGTTATTCACAATTCTAAAAACACCCATTGACTCTCTTGTATTTTAAACACTATAGAGGAGAAGATCTTGCAATTCATTCTTCAAGACCGTCCTTCTAGATAAGTGTTATTCCCCTTGCACAAATGAAACATGATAAATTTTAAGAAACAAGTTCGTTGTTGTGTACATATGTAATTTTCAAGTGCAAGTTGATTTCACTTTATATCACACAAATATCATCTTACATATTGACTAGTTTAATACCTTACTCGAAAGAAAAGTAGTAAGAAAATGTCAATTCATTGTATTTAGCATTTATTAAAAATATCTTCTAATGTATATGTACAAAAGGGGCAATAAAAGAACTTGCTCTCTTTTCTCATCATAAGTAGGAGTTTATATATCAATTATATTGTATATAGCTTTTGATTGAAAAATAGTATTTTATTATTCTAAACTTATAGCTTTACCACATTACTAACATATGAATTAATCAATTCAACTAATTTTCACACATGTTGTGATGAAAGATATCACAAAATTATCTTAATCAAGTAGTTTGCAGACATATTATGATGCCAAAGACTAGCCAATACATGACACTTGTTAAGTGATGGAACTCTAAAAATTGCTTGTTACACATACATACACACATACAAGATTGTGGATATAATTTTAATTATGATTATATGAGTTAATTTTTTTTACATGTAATTAATTTTAAGACACTTTATTTGAGTTTTTTATATAGTTGTGATGGTGAAATTTGCATGTACCCATGTTAATTCTCATTTACTTTTGGGCCCATTTTGAGATGATGTCTTAATGCAATTACATATCAATAAATTATGCAATCTTGTATAAATTTGAGCTTATTCCCCTAGTCTTCACCTATCCCCATATACACACATTCCCATAAATATATCTACATTTTATCCATATCTCCATATTTTTTGTATATACCTCATTTAGTACACCTTACATGATGAAACAATCATTTTTGCTCAAACTTTACTATTCCATCATCCTAGGTCATTCTTGTAGATGTGGGATTGATCCCACAACCATAAATCTATCCCCCAAATTTTTAAAATTCAAATTCAAAACTGGCTAACTCCAATCCATTTCACTAGCCATTACAAGCTAACCAAACACACATTTGTACAATTTATATGTTTATGTATTTAAAGGAATCATTTCACATCCTCTCATATCTAAATATCCTCCCTCATCCTATACCATTCAAGGAGTATTTACTAAAGGAATCTCTCAAGTTGGTGCGCTAAAAAGAATCAAAATCTACATATTTATCCTAGGAGCATTTGCATGGCTAAAGTTAGCACAATTATAAAGTCAATCCTTTTTGGGGGGTTGACCTAGGAGAACTTGTCTTGTAGCAATTCTCTAAAGGTATTCTTAAATACCCCCAATCTTTAGAGTAGAACAAACTTCAAGGAATTCAATGTCAAAGAGCAGAGGTGCATAGCCAATAAGTTTATATGTACATAGCAAAGAACAAATATATAGATGTAGAATTGATCTATCAGCATAAACTTAACCCAGACATAAAGATAAATCTTACACAAAAATTTGAAAAAAAAAAAAGAAAACGAAGTTCTATTTAGAATCTTAAAACAGACCTAATTCAAGAACTATGATAAAATTATTTTTCTTAAAACTCGAAACTAAATATTATTAATCTTCTTCACATTTATTTTTTATAATTAAAATTCAATTCTAATATCTTCACTCTCATAACTATTACATAACCTAAAGTAGGTATATAAAAAAACGAAAACAATATACAAAAAGTATGAATAAAAAGTGATGAATTCTTAAAATTATTAAGTGAAGTGAAAGCACAAAAAAATGGTCCTACATCGAAGAATCTTTAAAGTCACTTTTCTACAATAACACGATACAAAGCTACTCCTCTCTAAAATACTAAATGTGAACCGTACGACTACATCAAACTCCCTTCTCACCGTAATACAAGTTACTAAATCAGTAGAGACAAATGAGCCGCCTTCTTATAGTTTAATCAACTTGGTTTGTCTTAATCATGTGTACTAGTTTGACAGGAATAAGTCTTAGTCTTCAATATTACAAAGTTTTTGTGCATAGTTAATATTTTAATTCTTTGTAATAGTAGTGGAAGAGATTTAATCTTGCTTACAATTAATATTTTTTAATAAGTAAAGGAAAATAAAGCATATTTTATATAAAGGATTTAGGGATAAAAAATATATATTTTTAAAGAAGTTGAGATTGGAGATATTAATAGTTAAGACAACAAAATATAGATATTGAGAAGCATTAGAGAAATTACTTAGTGTTTGGTGTGTTATTAGCTTTAACTGAGATGTTGTAATAGAAAACTTCAAACTTCAAACTACAAACTAAAATCGCAATGATCAAGAACTTGAGATAGAGGTATTTAGAAAGTTCTAAGGATTGGACTAGGCTACACACGGTTTGTTCTTGGGACACTTCACTTTGACGCAATTATGTCCACTTCTAAATTTCACCTTCTGAATTTACAAAACCTTTGTCTATACTTATACACGTGTTTGAGAAAAGGGTAGTGTTGAAAAGCACAGTTAGGAGATAGAAGGAAGGTTATTGAGTTCCTTAATAATAGTCAAGCCCCATGGTCAATTTAACCAAAATGATTGCACATAAAATAGGGAATATTGATATAATGAAAGTAAAATTGAGACTAATACAATTATGACTATGCGAAAATGAATTATTTATCCTAACAATTGATATCAATTGCTTAAATTGACCTAGGATGATGTCCTTAAATGATCCGTGGTAGAGTTTACAAAATTAACTTGTAAATTAAATCTAATCAGTAATTTCCCGATCTAATACAGAATTGCATGATTATGCTTTTTAACCATTGAAATTACAAAATAAGTAATTAGAAATTCAAATACTAAATTTAAACTAGAGAGAAAATTGAGACAGAAGAGAGAGAATGAGACAAAGAAATAGAAGGATCACAATGATTGATAATGAAGTTCGCCTAATGTGGACTACGTCTCCGGGTTTGCTTCTCAATGTTGGGACCACTTTATTGATATCACCAAGAAAAATTATGCTTTGTTACAATACCCAAGCTCCAAGAACCTACAATAATCTCTCCACAATCTCTCACTCTTTTACAAGTTTTGGTGTACAAAAACACCTTGTAAATTCTCCTCCAAAGAATTATTTCTCCCAAAATGAACTTGAATAATTCTCCCTGTTACAATTCTCTCCAAGAAAATTCTCGTACAAAATTCTCCACTCAATAATTTCCAATCCCTTTACAAAAATCACCCCTTTATATACACATTTATTTGCTAATATGGTTTTAACCATATTATTTTGCAAATATTGCATATCTCCCGTATACAAGTAAAAATTCCAACCATTTCCCCCTTTTACAATAAAAATCACTAATATCCCGTTAGTATAACAAATTAATCTTTCAAAAATAAATCCCCCTTTGGCTTTTATAATTCTAAGCCATACAATTAAAAAATGAACCCCTTTAACTATGGGCCGTTATAATTTTGGACTTACATTATAATCTTTAAAAATATCTTTTAAAAGCCCCTTAATAATCTCCTTGGATAATCTTTAAAATAAATCCGTTAAATATGAGAAAGGTGGTTAAAGGGGTTAATTTGTTGAAATGTAAGTTTACGGGATTTTTTTCCTCTCCTTGTTTTATGGGCAAGGGAAGAGGATTTTAAGGGATAAAATCCCACCAAATCCTCCTTGAAATCACAAAAATCTTTTAATTTTTAAACCATACGTATTTTCTTTTAACAATATGGTTTAATCCATATTCTTTTTTCCACCATGTTGTGCCAACTCACCACTCTTGCCACGTCACCACCTGCCATGTCAGCTTGTTGATGTCATCAAAGTCAACCAAAGTCAAAATTTTGACCAACCTTTGACCAGCCGTAACTTTCACATACGAGCTCCATTTTTGAAACCGAATATAGTTCCAGAATCAGCGCGACGAGCACTACGACTTGGCATCATTTTTATTTCATTTTGAGACAATCAATTTTTTGCCTTTTTGAACCCTTGATTCCCCTATTTGACTGAACCTTTGACTGAGCATAACTTCTACATATGGACTCCTTTTGATCCCATTAAAGTTGCATTAGGATCGTGTCAGCAAGCTCTACGCATTGATGCTTCTTTGGATGAATTCTGAGATTGTGAAATTTTTAGGTATTTTGGATCCACTTGGATCATTCCTCCCCATTGAGAAGCTTTTGGACCTCCAAAAGTCTATTTTTATGTACAATTTGAGCTAGGGAAATGTCGCCCCACTTGCCCAGTATCATTTGTCCTTCCTGCTAAAATTTTGAACATGTGACCCATCACAAACACAAAGAAATATGAGGTAACTTTGTTGATACAATCAACTGCATGTTCATCAATATTCACTGTCACATTCATCATCCACATAGAAATAACTAGTAGAATAACAAGCAGTAGTACTGAATAACCGATGTGAAGGAAATAGTATCAACATTATGGATCTCCTGAACAGGAACATTGTTAGAAAATGAAACATTCAAACCCTCTTTTACCACCTCTAGCTGAAGGCCTGATTCTGCTTGCAACTGATCCTCACACTGTATTGTCTGTGACACCTATCATCTTCATGCTTAGTATCACTAGCTATTATAGACATGAGAGTTAAAGCATTGCTTGCATTTACATTCATTTTCATATGCCCTGTGTTTACAACAGATCTATCATTCTTCATGTGATGAGATTTTACAATATATTCAAATCCATCCTTAAACAAATGATACTTGTTATGTTCCCTGTAGAAAATGGCCTTTCTGTCATACAAATAAGGACTACCTAAAACCATCCCACAAATGTCAAGTGGAATTACATCTAACTCTACCTCATCTACAAACTTGGATGTGATTGCAAATCAGAGTTTACACTGTTGTGACACATGTAACCGAGCATTATCATTCACCCAACCCAATGGATATGGCTTAGTATGAGGTGTTGTCTTTAATCCCAATTTCTTAACAACTTGTTCAGAGATTAGATTCACTTGTGATCCACTATCTATGAGTGTATCAATCTTGCTTTGTTTAGCAATAGCCCTTATATGAAACAATTCATTCCTCTTACTTTCAACAGGTACTTCATTACAACTTAGAGAAGAAGCATGAGAACTAATACTAAAAATAGGAGTTTTACCTTTGATACCCACAACTGAAATCTTTGATTCATCACCAGATTCCATACCAAGGTCTTGCACGATAGCTGTGGACTTTTGCTTACCCTTTCGATCCTTGAACCACTTAGGCTTCTGATTAGGATGCAATTTCCAACATCTTGCATCTTCGTGCCCTTCCTTCTTGCAATGTGAGCAATAAGGCTTTTCATCCTCTTTCTTTACAGTTGTTGTTCGCTTTGATTTATCTTTCCCTTTCTTGCTTCCTTTTTGCTTATTGGATTCCATCAACAGATTATCATGGCTATTCCTTGAGCTTGTTTCCAAATGGATAGCTTGCACACTAACTTCATCAATGTTAGTTGGATTAAACATAAGTATTGTATGTCTCAAACTTTCATGTAATCCACCTATATACTTTAACAAAGTTTCTTGTGTGTATAAAGGAATGCCCAAAATTAAAGCCCTCTTCCTAAACTCCTATGTATATTCTTGCACACTTTGTCCTTTTTCTTGCTTTAATGATTGCCAATTCATTACAACTTTTTGCATATGTCCTAATGGATAGAACTGTTTCTTTAATGCAGCAATAAACTCAAACCAAGAAGAAGTAATTTTTCCATAACGACTTAGATCCTCCTATGTTCTACTCTCCCACCAAATTAAAGCTGTGCCTCCTGAGCGAAGAGTGGCTAATTGGATTTTTTGAGAATCCTCAGTAAACTTTTGAATTCTACAATAAACTTCAATTTGCTTAATCCAATTATCTAGTTTATCTGCATCTAGTTCTCCATTATACATTGGAAAATCAAATTTAACATCAAGTTTCAACAAAGGTGAATTAACTTCAGATTTCATAGGTTGTTTCTTTTTAGAAGAAGAGGTAGACGAAGAGGAAGAAGAGGATGAAGAAGAAGATGGGATGGAGGTTCAGGAGGGTCACTACCACCTCCTACTCCTTTACCTTTATCATCTTTCAAGAGGATTCAACTTCCTCCTTTCTTTTCTTGAGTTCCTTTTTCTTCCGTCGCTCTTGCCTCTCTTGGAAAAGAACTTCCACCATAGCCTTCATTTCGAGAAATGCTTTCTGGAAAGCTTTCTCATCAAGATCTATAGGACTTTGTTCAGCTAGCCATCTCTACTTGTGGAAAAGTCCTTCATTTTCTGATCTCTGGATTGAACTCTTCCAGTGCACCTTCTCCTTGCCTCAATTTCAACCTGGTTAGCATTCACTCTGCAATTTCTTGCAAAATGGGCTATGATACCAACTTGATCCGTAATTAGAGTTTACAAAATTAACTTGTAAATTAAATCTAATTATAGTAATTTCCCGATCTAATACAAAATTGCATGATTATGCTTTTTAACCATTGAAATTACAAAATAAGTAATTAGAAATTCAAATACTGAATTTAAACTAGAGAGAAAATTGAGACAAAAGAGAGAAGAATGAGACAAAGAAATAGAAGGATCACAATGTGCAGATTGATAACGGAGTTCGTCCAATGTGGACTACGTCTCGGGTCCACTTCTCAATGTTGGGACTGCTTTATTGATATCGCCAAGAAAAATTATGCTTTCTTACAATACCCAAGCTCCAAGTACCTACAATAATCTCTCCACAATTTCACTCTTTTACAATTTTTGGTGTACAAAAACACCTTGTAAATTCTCCTCCAAAGAATTATTTCTCCCAAAATGAACTTGAATAATTCTCCCTGTTACAATTCTCTCCAAGAAAATTCTCGTACAAAATTCTCCACTCAATAATTTCCAATCCCTTTACAAAAATCACCCCTTTATATACACATTTATTTGCTAATATGGCTTTAACCATATTATTTTGCAAATATTGCATATCTCCCGTATACAAGTAAAAATTCCAACCATTTCCCCCTTTTACAATAAAAATCACTAATATCCCATTAGTATAACAAATTAATCTTTCAAAAATAAATCCCCCTTTGGCTTTTATAATTCTAAGCCATACAATTAAAAAACGAACCCCTTTAACTATGGGTCATTATAATTTTGGACTTACATTATAATCTTTAAAAATATCTTTTAAAAGCCCCTTAATAATCTCCTTGGATAATCTTTAAAATAAATCCGTTAAATATGAGAAAGGTGGTTAAAGGGGTTAATTTGTTGAAATGTAAGTTTACGGGATTTTTTTCCTCTCCTTGTTTTATGGGCAAGGGAAGAGGATTTTAAGGGATAAAATCCCACCAAATCCTCCTTGAAATCATAAAAATCTTTTAATTTTTAAACCATACGTGTTTTCTTTTAACAATATGGTTTAATCCATATTCCTTTTTCCACCATGTTTGTGCCAACTCACCACTCCTGCCACGTCACCACCTGCCATGTCAGCTTGCTGATGTCATCAAAGTCAACCAGAGTCAAAATTTTGACCAACCTTTGACCAGCCGTAACTTTCACATACGAGCTCCATTTTTGAAACCGAATATAGTTCCAGAATTAGTGCGACGAGCACTATAATTTGACATCATTTTTATTTCATTTTGAGACAATCAATTTTTTCCTTTTTGAACCCTTGATTCACCTATTTGACTGAACCTTTGACTGAGCATAACTTTGCATATGGACTCCTTTTGAGCCCATTAAAGTTGTGTCGATCGTGTAGCGAAGCTCTACATTGATGCTTCTTTGGATGAATTTTGAGATAGTGAAAGTTTTAGGTATTTTGATCCACTCGATCATTAAATACAAGTCCTAGACACATAACACAAGACCTTTGGTGTTTAAGGTTTCATGTAACTATCATATTCGAAGAAAGTCAGACTAAGAAGCAGGATATCTTAAATTTAAATACTAAAGGACTAGGCTATGAGCACAATTCTATCCAATGGAAAGAACTATATGGGGAGCTAGTACAAGAAGGAAAACCCCCCCAAAATTCGATTGGTTGTATTCTATAATGAAAAATTTAGCATATCATATTAAAGGTTCAAAATTAGGGTTAACTGATGTGCCAAAAAAGTCAAATTGAGTGCTAAGTCCATTTTTTATGATATCCACATAAATTGGAATATAATGAAGGTGTAACATTACACATTATACAATTTTATCCTCAACACTTTGCCTTAGTTTGGTGTGCATGAACAAGCATATAAAAGTATAAATGAAATAAATAAAGTCATTAAAAGGATGTATTATGGATTCTACAATCTAAGTTAAATGGAACAAGCATATTATCCCTATGTCCCTAACATGCAACAAATGTTCATCAAGCATGTCAGATCATTAAAGGAAAAGCTCCTAAAAGTGAAAATTATGCATAAATTGAGAATAATCATATGTCATGTCATCAAATTATTTGTATAAAGTTCCCATAAATTAAGGAGGAAATAAAAATAAAAAATAAAATCCATAAATAATAACTCAAAAGTGAGCATGATAAATATAAGAAATCGAGTGTACCCAATGTAAACTTATATGTGTGCAATCAATTACATGAAAGATGCCCCTAATTTAACCCCAATGAGAGAAAGTATGAGTGCATAGAACTTGCAAGAATAAAGGAATGCATTATGAACCCTAAGTAGAAACATCAAGTGAAATAAGTGAAAGAACATGAACATGTCATATGAAAATATAATACTATGATCTCTAATAAAATCAAGTGATAGAGATAATGAAAAAAGGACTATCCAATGATATAGATGTATTTAGGTGGTAATGGTTTTATCTCACTAAGTTAAAAATGAAGGGAAAAAGTGGGCATCCCAGTTTTCCATCTAGGATCAATATATGCATTTGGTTACATTCATTCAATTTAGGAACCTCAATTTATATATACTACTATGCCTTAAGTAGAAACTAACATAGTTATTTGCCCACTATTAAATCTTAAAGGAAAGAAGTTGCAATTAAGTTTATGATCTTTTTAGATCAAGTAGTTTTAACAACATTATAGGCACATAAAAGCAAACAAGAATAATAAGACAAAAGAGAAAGAACACACATATTTATGTGGGGAAACCCCTTTTGGGTAAAAAAACCCACTCTAAAACCACAAATCCAATATATTATTTAGTAACAAAACAGTCGCAATACATTCTTTAGGCTCAAGGCCATTACAGGATATTTACACCTTGTTCCATCTCTGGCAAAATTTTGGCAGCATAACCCCTAAGAATAACTCTTCTCACATAACTCTTCTAGAAAAAAAACTATATATATAGAGTCTACAGTGCCCAAGATAGAAGTTTCCTCAAACCCATGCCCATGCATGAACATGCAACAAGAAAGGCACTACATGTAAAAACATGCAACATGCACATGCAAAAAAGCACCTGTCAAAAATTTGGGCATCCACATTCCAGTTTGACTTAACTAGGAATAAAAACTTCATCCTTGCACAACTCCAATTACAAATAAAAACATCCAACCTTGACTTTTCAAAGTGGGTTCCAAATTCCTCAAAAGCAGCAACATGCCATAGTTAACTCAACATGCCTTGACACATGTCACCATCGTGCAACTTCGAGAAATTTTTACAAACTCGTCTCTCCAAATGAGTGCCCAAGTGACAAGTATCACTATGGCCCACCTCCATGAAGTATGCAAAAGTAATAATGCATCCAATAAGTGCCCTAGGTGACAAGTGGCACTTGGTTGAGCTCCACACCTTACATGTAGGATATAACACTCCCTGACGGATCCCACAAAGTGTTATGACAACTATTATAGTTGGCAACTTAGGATATATCAATAATTACATAAATATTTATCCCATAAATAATGCTAGGGCTCAAAGGTTGAGACACCTTAATCCCAACAAAAAATGTCATCATTAAAGAAAAAACAATGAATCTTAGATTAATAGTGTGTAATACAATGTAAACTATCAACTAGGTCCCTTTTCTAATTGTATTGTTTTAACTTAACAATAATCTAAAATATACTCTAATAATATAACAAAAAATCACAAATGCACCCATATTTATAAATGAAGCTAAACTAATACAAAATTCATAATATGAACATGTGAACAAGTAAGAGTATGTATCCCTAGAAGTGCCTATAAATTAAATCTAACAAAAAATAGCATAAGGAAGACTAGAATTAGAATGGCCATGATAAATATTAACTTTATGTGATAATCCTAGACACTAGCATTTGAGTTGGGTGCTCCTACCTAACACATGTGTGCCTAGGGTGTCCCACTTGATAGACATACAAAATCTCTTGTTTGACACCTATATGACTAGGGCACTAGTACTCTTTGATCTTGAACTCTTGAAACTTTCAAGTATCTCTCATCTTGGTTCCCTTAACTCTATCTTGTCAATACCTAATCACCAAAAATATCTTTGATCCTATGCTATAGATGTCTCAAGTTGGAAGGGAAAGGAAAAGGGGTTTGGCTATTTGGGAGACTACCTTAGTTAGTACCCTAGGATGGCATTTTCAGCTTCAATATTTTCCTTGAAAAATTACGAGTTTGTGATCCTATGTATAGTGAAGATGGTATGTGTAGATTTATGGGAGATCTGGTCCCTAGAGAGAGAGAGAGGGAGAGAGAATAAACCCTAGATGAATTGTGTGGGTGCAATGGAAGAAACAAGGAGGTTATTAAAGCCAATGGACCAGTTTGGATGATGGAAATTAATGATATAGAGGTATGATCTATACGAGATAATAATGGGAGTAGGAATACCATAGGTTAGGTATTTTAGGAAAACCAATCAAGGATAATTTGGGAGGATAATAGAGAAATATTAATGGAAATGGTGACATGATAATGATGGGAAGGATTTTACTATAATGGTGATGGATCTAGAGGAAATTAATAATTGTGTACATTAGAGGAATTGAATAAGGATAATATATAAAAAAGGTCTTCAATAATTGAGCCTTGATAACCCTACAATAATATTATAGATGGAGAGAAAAAATTAGGATGTGTGAAACCTTTTCAAATGATAATGAATTTGGCTTTGTGTTGAAGTCAAAATAATCATTAGAAAATGTGCTAGGGGAAACCTTGTGTTTAGGGTTCTAGGCATGTGTAAATTCCCAATTTTTCAATATTTACTTGGAAACAAGCATTTTAGACAACTGGGTGTCCTAGACATGAGAATTTTAGGTGCATGAGTGCTTTTTTGGATTCAAGGTCTATAAATTTTTGGGTAGGTTTGGGTTATCTAGGAGAGTCAAGGATGCTTACAATTCAATATATCATGACAATTTTATATTTGAAAATAAGGAAAATGAGTCCTAAAATATAGCTACAATAGTGGATGCTAAAATAATAATAGAATCATACGGTATTAGATCATAATGTAGATAATTTTTTACCTTGCATTCTTCCCCCACTTTAGTAGGCTAATAGAAATGGGCGAAAAAGTAGTCATAAGTAGGTATACTATAGAAATAAAATTTAAATATGTATGAATATAGTAAAAATGATATATAAGAGCATGTTTCCTCTATCTTCTCTTTAATTTCTACATTCTATTGTGATCCAATCCTACAATACACCCATATAAAAATCACAATTATTATTCATCAAGATGAAATATGCTACATATGATAATATAAAATAAATGCATGCTAATAGATAATAGAAGAAATATGCTAAGGAAAATCACACCCATTCATTTCATTAGCTAGTAGTCTAATGAAATTTTACCAAATAGTCAAGGATTCATGGAGGATACCATATAATAAGAGCATGGAAGAAGAGGCTATAAATAAGTTGATAGATAGAAATGATAAGTAAGAATGAGAGGCTATAGATGATCCAAGAAATGATAGAGTAGGAATCACCTTAGTAAAGTTTTGGTTATGTCATAGAAACTAAGATATAAAAATTGTAGTTATAAATAAGATAATAAATAAAATGGAGTTATATTAGACCCAAAACAAACTATACAAAGGTTATTTGGTTTCCAACCAACCAAGGTACCAAACTAGAACCAAAAACTAAAAAAATTACATCATTTCCAAGTCACAAACAAAGGGAGAATAGGCTAGATCCTATAGAGTCAAAATTGTATTCCCTCTACAATTTTTGTTATAGGTTGCACCTATTTTAGTATATACTCCTATATCATGTCAAGTAAGTATCATGCAATTAATTCAGATATGTTTTTCCTAACCTAGGTTCCAATCATGTCAACCTTCATGATTTTTTCAAATCAAATGATTTCATTTACATAGCACTTCACCTTATTTGATATGATAATTTTGTCTACCCTTTAGTCACCTTCCACTCTAATAGGACTATGTTGACACAAATATAGTCACAAATTATTTTTATATGAAATAAAAGAAGGTTGAAAAAAATTCTTGATATTATATTTTAATGTGACTCCAAATAGTCCTTAGTCATGAATTCCCAATAAAATATTATAGTGGTATTCCCTTGTTAGATGCACAAAACAACTAAGAGTGGGGGTGAATCAGTTCTACATCAAAACATTCAAACCCTTATCATGCATCAGCACAATGTAAACATATGAAACAATAATGCAAACTCATCTAAACACATAATAACACCAGATTTACATGGAAAACCAAAGAAGGGAAAAACCACAGTGAGGATTAGCTCACTATATAAATGAATTGCAACACTGAATATAATAGGCTCACTACCGATGGCTCACTATCATATTAGAAAGAAGAAAGAAAGAAACAATTAAAAAGATAACTCCATCTCAAATCAATAGGAATATCCACCACAACAACTCTTAATCATTTGTAACCTTTAGCTCACTACCTTCAATAACTTCAAGTACATTGAAAATGTCGAAACCTTCTAATCACCACTTCAAGTAGCCTTAGTCATCAAATCTCATACTCACATCACAACTCTTGATCATATTTCACACCACACACAATTCTCCAACATTCTACCTTGTATTTATGCCATCCAAAAACTTGAAAATGTTCTCCAAGGTCAATTATGCACCTCAAACGTGTAATTAAAAAAAAGGTCGACACCAAAAACTTCCACGATGGAAAGAAGTGAAGTAAAACCACACCAAGGGTTAAATATGACCAAAATATACATCACCACGCTACTCAACACATCCACAATCCATGAGGTGCCTCCTCAAATAGCGCTAGCACACCAAGTCATCCAAACCTGAACTAACACTACAAGCGACCACACACATGCTTCTTTAGGTCATAGGAACCACATTGCAACACTCCACAACATTTGCTTCTTTAGGTCATAGGAACCACATTGCAACACTCCACAACATTTGTACATCTAAAAATATTCTAACATCATCAAAATATTTTGAAACTCTACCACAACTACCTAAAACTAAGAACACCATCATTTTGTGCAACTAGACACACTAGCACAAACATCCAACTCACTAACCAAATTTTCAAAACACCTCAGCACTTGAAACCTCAAGGGAAAGTAGATACAAACATTATAAGCATGTGCCCAAATATGCAAGACAAGAAATATCAATGCGAAGAAATGCAAACCAATCTTGTTTCTCTCAAGCAACCTTCTTCACAGGCACACACACTGGTGAACACAACTTTCACTATTGTACGATCCATAACCTAAAAATCTAGATAAAAAACCTCTAAATACCTCTAATCATATCTTCAACCATGAAGAAATGTGGAGCACAACATTGAATGCCACTTTGTCACACTATAATCTATTTTATTCAAATTTTCTCAAAAGCACTTAGAAACCAAGTGAACCAACTACATCAACAACACTGAAACACTTCTGCATCTACAACTATGCAACTTCATATTAGCCACAACACATCCATACTACCAACAATCTCATCAACACAGCTGGCCAACACCTCATAGCTATATCAAAGTTGGTCAGAATATTTATTCATGCACCACTCTTTTCCTTTGCGGTCTTTCTTTCCTTTGTGGCTTCGCCTTTTGTTTTGGTACCGGCCGCTGCCACATGGCATCCTATCAGAGCTTCCTTTTGAGATGCTTCTCTTTCTTTTTTTCGGGCCTCGGTTGCTTGACACGTCACCTCTGCCTGCTTTTTGTTAGGATGGGGTCCACATTGCAGTTACCTTTGTTGGGGGCTATCCGCATGGTGTTTGTTGCTTTTGTTCGATGGTTGTTGCAACAATTTTTTTTTGCTATCGAGTGTCCTTTCCTCTTGCTGCTGCGTGGCCCATCACTCCTAGGACTATCCCTATTGGCATGTTGTTGTTGCATCTTTCTGTTGGTGCCTACGTTGGGGAATCTTTTCTCGTTGGTAGCTTGGTGGAGCATCTTTCTTGTTGGGATTTCTAGCGGTGGGATGGCTCTTTTTAAGCAACCCTTTCTTCATTTTATGGTTGTTGTTAGATAGAATAAGTTTACAAGCGCTGAGAATTAGCCTCTATAGTGTTTAATATTAAATCTGAACTTGTAGACTGTGCCAACCTATTCAGCCTCTTTGTTTTCAAGCATTTGATAGGACATTAGATTGTGCTTGCATTTTCTAAGAATATATGAACATCTGTTTCAAGATTTTGTAATCTTTAAATGGCTTAGCGTAATACAAATCATGTTGCTACTCTTTTGTGTTAGCTTATTCTGTGTGGGTTATATTATGCAAATGGTTTGATGCTCATATGTTTGCAGTGCTTGGGAATCGTCTCTTTAATATATGCTAGTTACTATCTGAGCCTTTGTTTCTACAATGTGCTTACTTATCTCATTACTGATTTGGTGCATCGCCTTAGCTTAGATTTGTTTGTTTGATGTTTATCTTCTTTCCCTTTTCTCACCCCCCATAACAAAATGAAGAGCCAGCTTCGATAAAACCCCGGAGGTCACTTAGCTACACACACAAGTCCCCCAATAGCTATGTTTCCCGTAAGGTTGCTGCCTGCAAACTTTTGCATCAATAGTTCTTTTTCTGGCATGCCCGGTGGGATGACCTAAAACATTTGCAATCCAAAGGAGTGTATGAGCCATAGGCCTATCACTAGGTCTCAACCACAAAAAACTCTGGTCTGCTCATACCACCACTAGTTTCAATCAAGGCGAAAGGTCAGCAAGCTAATACATCACCTCCGCCTCTTCCTCCACCCCTTGCGTAGATGGCTAGAAATTTTGTAGCCTGGGATGCTGGTAGCCCTTTGATACCCCCTATACCACCTATTGCATGGGCTCAAATCCCAACTTTTTCCTTAAAGGTTGTCCCAAAGTTCATTGGGGATGATTCAAAAACTCCAACGGAGCACTTACAAGACATAGCTAATGTATGTCTAGTTCATGGCATTACTGACCAGAATGTGGCTTTGCAGTTGCTTGCAGCCTCTTTCAAAGGAAAGGCATTGGATTGGTATCGTACTCTTCTGACTAATTCAATTGGCACTTGGGATCAGCTCAAAGATCCTTTCTACGAGCACTTTTCAAATAATGGTGACAAATATTTGCTATATTACCAAATTGCTAATATAAAGTGGGCTCCTCATGAAGCTTTGGTTGATTACAATGCCCAGTTTCATTTGACTTGGCAAAGGGTCCCTGTCGGCAATCAACCACCTCCAGATCTAGCGTTCATGTTCTATCTGAAGTCTATAAATGCTGATATTTTTGTGATGCTACAATCTCTTGGTAGAAATACCTTACCTGATGCATATAGCCTTGTCGTCACCACAAAGAACAATCTTATTGTTGCCAGAAAATTGTCACCATGACCTATCATGCCATTTTTCTCGAAATCGACTGCAGCAGGACCATGGGTAGCTTCAACCAGCATTCCCACACCCCCCAGTCTTTGTATGTGTATTTGAGAATGATGTCGAGCATGACTCCAGTGCCTAATCCCCCGGCGGCTGAGATGAACGACATGAAGGAGCTATTGTGAACCATGAAAAATGAGTTAACCAGTATGAAGTGGCAACAATATGCCTACCAGAAGCCTGCTTACCAAAACTACCAAGGCGGGAAACCTCCTTTTCAGCAGAATCAATGGTAGGATAGATTGCGCAGTAATGCCCAAGCTCAACAAAGAAATCAGGTCATGCCCATGAATATGCCGATGCAGACTGTCTATCATAGTTCAAGCAAAGAGCTGGTAGTGGGACAAAATAATCTTGCTGAGGAGATTTATCCATGGTGCTTCCCTTGCAATGATGCACACATGCTCCAAAATTTCCCACGAGGAAATTTACAATAGAAGATAGCAAAACAACGTAGTCAAGGCATCATGCCTAATTCTGGAGGTTATGCATATGCCTCTCAACAAATGGAGAGTGCAGTTGTCACCACTCAAATGCAAGGAATGTCTATAGAGCAAGAGCTAGATATAGCTCCGAACCAGGAACTCTTTTCTTGGATGGAGGAGGAGGAGTCGACATACCTAAATGACATTCTGGTGACCCAGGTGCCACAAGTACATTTGAACTACAATACTTGTTCCAAGTGGAGGCTCACTAGAGAATTCAGATCCTTGCAAACTAAAGGGGCACCTAATTCAACACCTAGTTCGTCGACAACTGTGACATCAGTTCCGCTGTAGACTAGGGCCTTTGTTCTAGGTTCCAAAAATCCATTTCCTCTAAAAGCAATAGCTCCCACAGTCACCTTGACAGTTGCCAAACAACCAGATGTACCAGATGTGAGGCAGAAGGAGCCAAGTACCATAACTTATCAGTCAGGTATGCTGTTCAACGTGGTGGAACAACTAAATGAATCTTCTTCTAATGTTTCTTTGTGGGATATCTTGTCCATTCCAGAGCAAAAACAGTTATTACATAGGGAATTATCGGGAGAAGAGGGCATGAAGATGCTTGAGCAGCCCCCAAAAGATAAGTCAGCTAATCTAGTCCCGGATAAAGTTTTGGCAAATCAGTCAATGGAAAGTCAGGTCGGAAAAGAGGGTAAGCCTAAACCCAAGCCTTTCTATCGAACACTTATCATAGGTAAAAAACTACTACATAATTGTCTGGTTGACTCTGGTGCTAGCACCACTGTCATGCCCAAGGAAGTAGTTGGAGCTCTGGGACTTGAATATGAGCCTCTTAAGAAGGGAGTTATGCAACTCAATGGGAACAAGGTTGAAACTGTCAGAGTAATCAAAGGATTTCCTATGACATTATTTGCTTGTCCCAACATTACTGTGAATCAAGATACTGTGTTTATTGATGTGCCTCCTATGTTTGGGATATGTTTGTCCTGAGAATTTACTACAAATGTTGGAGGTTACCTCTCTTTGGACTGGTCATACTTGATCCTAAGAACCAGACATGGAGCTAAGATGAAGATAGAGGTGGAACCTTTACATTCCAAACATGTGGCTGATGAAGCCATGATCAATTTTGAAGCAACACATACCTCAATTACCCTGGAAGAGATGCCCAATGTCAAACTTCTCGAGGATGAAGAAGCAAGTAATTCCTGGAATGACAAGGAGGAGGCTCTCCTGAATGAATTTATAAGTTCAGACCCTTTTGGCAACTATCATGCAACTGGGCTAGGAACATACCTCATAGATGAGGAAGATCAAATTATGTCCAAAGTAACTAAAAAGTTTGGAGGTGAATGGACCTCAGAATTATGGACCTTGCACTTCAACGGAGCAAGATGCAGAGTAGGAGCCAGTGCCAGAATATGTTTGGTATCTCCATCCAAGGAAAAAACCTTAAGGTCATATCGCTTCCAGTTCGCATGCTCAAACAATGAAGCAGAGTATGAAGGGCTTGTCCATGGATTGATTTTAGTAGAATGAATGGGTGCCAAGCAAATACAAGTGTTTGAAGATTTAGAATTGGTTTTTAACCAAATCCGAGGGCTATCAGCTACCAAGAATGTTCGTATGCGATCATACCAACATAGGGTATGGGACTTTATTGAAGGATTCGAGGCATTCAACATCCAAGCCATACCTAGAGAGCAGAACTGCGAAGTAGATTGAATGGAAATTGTCAGATCTTAGTTTGAACCGGCTTTCGAGTTAATTGATAACAAGAATTTAGTGTGAGTGATTGTGCAGCCTGTAGTCCCAAATAATGATCAAAACTGGAAAGTGTTTGATAGTGATGAGCATATCGCATCATTTCTCCAATTGTCCAGAGAATTTTTTGACCAATTACAGCCAAAGATCACTGAGGGCTATGAAGGTCAAGTGGTCCAGTTGAAGTCAAACAAGCTTCCCAGAGGTTTGGTCACTCTCGAGAATCTGTTTGATTCTGATGATGTGAGAAAATACAAGAGAAAGCTTGGAGTTGATAAAGGTAATTATGCTGATTTGCACATTAGGAAGATAAAAAGCTTAAGGTCGAAAAAGGAGTCTCTCATAAGAACAAAGAAAGGTTGAAATATTTTTGTGAGAAGTATCTGAATGTGGTAGCATGGTCATATGATGATCTTAGGGGACATGATCCTGAGATTATCCAACCTACCATTGAGCTACTAGAGGGAGAAAAATCCATGCATCAAAAGTAGAGGCCAATAAACCCAAAGATCGAGTCATTAATGGCTCAAGAATTACAGAAGTTGATTGAATCCCAGATAGTGTTCCCAATCAAACACAGTACTTGGGTACGTAACTTGGTGTCGGTCCAGAAGAAGAATCATGATATACGGCTGTGTGTTAATTTTTGAGACCTAAATAGAGAATCTCTAAAGGACAACTACCCTCTTCCTTCCATGGAGGCAATTCTACAAACAATCGCTAGTTTTGTGATGTTTTCAATGTTAGATGGTTTCTCCGACTATAATCAGATTCAGGTGAAAGAGGAGGACTAGCACAAAACGGTGTTTACCACGAAGTGGGGAACATACACTTATGCAAAAATTCCCTTTGGACTCTCAAATGCCGGAGCCACTTCCCAACGGGCTATGGACATTGCTTTCAGGGATTTGATACATAACATCATTCTTATTTATCTAGATGACCTAATGGTTTTCTCAAAATCCGCTGAAAATAATTTTGATCATCTTGAGCTTGTTTTCTAGAAGTGCCAAGAGTTCAGGATTTCTTTGAACCCGAAGAAATGTGTGTTTGGAGTTCCACAGGGGAAGCTGTTGGGTTATTTCATCTCAAAGGAAGGTATTTTCGTTGACCCGAAAAGGGTTAAAGCGATCAAAGAACTCCCTCTTCCCGTCAACAAAAAGGGAGTTCAGTCTTTTTTGGGAAAGGTTAACTTCATCAGCCGGTTCATTGTGGACTTCACAGGGATTGTTCGACCCATCACATTGATGTTGAAAAGAGACCAATTTTTCAAATGGACAACGGAAGCCAAAAAATCTTTTGAATAGATGAAAGAATCCATCTCTTCAGCTCCCGTGTTGGTTAATTCAGATTTGTTGAAATACTTCTTCATGTATGTCTTTGGTGGTAGCACAAGTATCGCTACTATTCTGATGCAGAGGGATGATGAAGATAAAAGATAATTTCCCATCACCTTCTATTCACACACTCTAAAAGATTATGAGGTGAAGTATAACTTTGTGGAGAAGCAAGATTTTTTTATTGTAAAGGGGCTAAAGAAGTTTTGACACCTCATATAGTGCAACAAGGTGATTGTTCATGTGCCACACCCAAGCGTGCGTGAATATGTTATGGAAGGTGAAATCACTAAGAAGTAGGCTAACTGAATAACCAAGATCCTAGAGTATGACATCGAGATCAAGCCAGTCAAGAATGTGAAAGGAAAGGGGTTGTGCAAATATTTGGCTGAAAATAATGAAGCAATAATTGAGGATGAAGTCCCAAAACATATGTTGCTAAATGAGGAGAGCTTCAGAGATAATTGGCTGAATGACAAAATTAATTTCATGCAAACAGGAAGGTACCCGACTGACCTCCCCTCGTTTAAAAGGAATTTTTATAGATTGCAAAATAATGGCTATGTACTCTTGGAGGGAGTTCTTTTCAAGAGAAACTTCAATGGCGTCTTGTTAAGGTGTGTGACACAAGAGCAAGCAAAAAGGATATTGGAGCAATATCACAGTGACCCAGCCGAAGGACATTTTTCAGCAAAGACTACTGCAATCAAGATTATGCATGCTGGTTATTTCTAGCCAACGTTATTTAAGGACTCGTATTCATTGGTGAGGTCTTGCAATGAGTGTGAGTCTTTTGTTGGTAAAAGGAAAAATGCTGCCATGCCATTGAAACCAATTGTAGTGGAAGAGCCATTTGCTCAATGGGGTCTCAACTTCATTGGCATGATCAACCCGGTTTCATCAACCAGACACAGATGGATCCTGATGGCAACTGACTATTTCACCAGGTGGACTGAAGTTGTACCTTTAAAAAATGCAACCGAGGTAGAAATTGTGAACTTCCTGGAAGAACTGGTAGCCATGTTTGGCCCACCAAAGACAATTATCTTGGATAATGGCAGTGCTTTTCTTTGCTCCAAATTCAGCCAATTTGCACTAAAATATGGAGTCTTCCTAAAGACATCTTCCAACTACTATCCACAAGGAAATGGCCTTACCAATCTACAAACAAGAATCTTCTCTAGCTAATCAAGAGAATAGGTTCAGAACATCAAAGGGAGTGGCATAAACACCTCCAAACAACACTATGGGCAGATCTTATCATGCCCAAGCAAATATTGAAGACATCCCATTATGAGATGGTATATGGGATGGAAGCGCTGTTTCCCATCTCTATGGAAATCCCTGTAATCCAGTTACTTAAGTCTCTTGAAATTGAGCAAAATGGAGCAATGGAGGTGCGGTTGGCAGAACTACTTGAAGTTCAGGAGAAAAAAGGGCATGCTCTCGAGGAAATGACTAACCACCAATAGGTGGTAAAGAAATGGTTCGACAAGAAAACATCTGACCAAGGTCTGCAATGTGGAGACCTAGTGCTCAAGTTTAATGAGCGTGGAGCGAAGCTCGGTCAACATGGCAAGTTCGATAGTCTCTAGGAAGGACCATTCAAAATCACATAGTGCAAGCAATAAAACTCGTTCGAGTTGGAAACAATGGAGGGTGAGGCCTTGGGTGTTCTCGTTAATGGAATACACCTCAAGAAATTCAATTAGTTCAACTTTCACGGTAAGTTTGTAAATATGTATATATTTTCCCTGCTTTGTTAGTTTTGGGTCATTCTCAATGCTTTCTTAAAATCGACAACCACATTCATGGATGGAAATGAGATAAAATGAAGAAAGGAACCAAACTATAAGAAATATATGTATTAATTATAAAGATATTTACATCTGTAAATGTATTGATGTAATGGGGCCCATGGCCATGTTCCAAAATACATATATTGTCATTGTCGAGTGTTGTAGAAAATTTTCAAAAAACAAAAAGGAAAGAAAATCTTCTGGGTGTCTTTTCAGGCATTCAAAGGTCTAGCAATGGTAGGTGGCGCACATGAGGAAACACCATCCTCTCAAAATTCTCGTACCACTGCACCTCGTTAAATGGTTTGAGGTTGTGCATCCTCATCAGGAAATGACACCCGACACAGACTTTGTGGCAATGTTCCTCGTAAGTTTCAAGCTCAAAGCCATGTAGAAAGGGCCTAGTCGACAAAGGTCCTCCTCCCTCAGCAAGTTGACATAGATTGCAAACATATGGGATTCCATGGCCAATCTTGGCAACTCTCACGATGCTCTCCAGCCCCTCCAGGTAGCGTTTGGGAAATACCTGCTTGGCCAACCTTAGAATCTTCCTCTTAGAAATGCCAATGTCCAACAAAGAAGCTACAAAATGGGAAAAAATATTGGTGTTTACTTTGTACTGATCCTCATATTCTACGCAGTCTCTACTTAGAACCCACTTTATGGCTTTCACATATAGGAGATTCTTCATACCGGTTATGTGTTTCAGTCACCTGGACCTAATTTCTCCTAAAAAGGCAGCTTGGGTTTTCTTGCATGTAAGCATAATTGGTGTTTCCATGACTATCACTACTCTCGCCAAGTACTAAAGCTACCAACTCTATCCTAGGGACAGTCGCTAAGAAATGCTAAGTGCAAATATGGATTGCCAAAATGCCAAGGGGGCCTTTTTAGAGATGGGGAGAGGCTTTTCTTTTTGAGTAAGGTATGTTTACATCAGAGGAAAATGGTATGAAAGAGTCCTAACAGGCTGTGTTGCGGCGTGTGAAATAATGAAGATAATCAAATGCAGTTGGAATTTGTTCAAATTAAGCCTTTTAAGAAGGCTGAGAAGGAGCTAGGTGTTTCCATAAGGAACGTTTCCATCCTAATTAAATCAAAGTAAATCTTTTAGGACGAAGTTGTTGGTTGGTGTGCCCTATTACAATCAAGTAATCATTAGATGCAAAAGCTTGTGAAAAGATATGGCATTGCTGCTTTGATGCCTTTTCCAAGAAAATTAGAGCTTTCGTATGTGAGGTCACATCTCTTTATGTTTGGAATCCTTTGGCAGGTTGGTGGTTGCTTTGCATGCACAAAAGGGGTTGGTGGTGCATGGTATAATCAATGTGAAAGTCGTGTACCCTTGCTAATCCGATATTTTTGAAAAATAAAAAACATAGATGGGAGCATTGTGTGGAAGGAATTAATTGTGCGAGGTTGGTAAAGCATGTAACCGCCTTAGTCATTTGCAAAGATAGAGAAAGTTTTTCAAAAACTAAGCAGCACAATTTTTTGAAAACATAGGTGAAATGGCTAAAATTGCAGAGAGCTCAACTCAGGCCATCGTTGGTAGCAACATTGATGAACAAAGGATGAAGGAACCTTGCGTGAATATCTATGACTAGGTTTCTTATACAACCCTGGGAATTCCAACTAAACCTTCATGGCCCTTCACTAGGCTAGCAAATCAAAAAGTACTAAACATAGTTTCTCCTCAGAACCAAGCTTTGGTTTCAGAGGATTGGGATAATATCCGCGATCCAGAGTTGTCTCAGAACCCCAAAATTTTAAGAGAGTCTACATGTGAAATGATGAAGAATAGAAATGATCCTTTTCCTGGCCGATTGTAGAATTGCAGTCTCCCTCAATACATGGTTCCTTTGGTGCACTACTATCTAGAGATTGTGGCTGCCTATGCTAAATGTTTTGACACCGATTCAGGAACTATAAGCGGCCATAATTTTAGGGTGATTATCAGTCACCAGGCTCTCCAGGATATGTTGTGCATTCCTCTTAATTCTCTTGAGGGTGTTGAGGATTTCGATTATTCTAGGTTGCGAAATTATTGGAGGATGCTGAGAGAAACGGAACAATTTTTGAATGCCGAAACGAGTAAGCCATCAGATAGTGCCATCCCTCCTAGCTTTCCTCTTAGTCTAAGTGCTTTTAAAGGAGGCATGTCTTTCATTTTCTCTATGTTGGCATTGGTATGTGGGCTAGACATGGATAAGGAAGTCTCGGACTTCCAGATGAGCATAGGATTCATGTTGAAGAAGAATAAAGAGCCCCTACTGATGGAATTTGTGAAATTTATTGTGGAGAGGATGTGCCGACAACTGAAGGGGTTTGAGCTTGGTTCCAATTTTAGGTATTCTTATTTCTTGGCCTACATGATTTTACATTAGAACTCAGACTATTTCCAACAATTTTTTCCCCTAACAGTTTTTGACAAAAATGGTGCTAGAAAGCTAGTTTCAACCTAGACTCCTGTCCTCTCAAAAACCTTTGATTATTACACATTTTCAGACACATTCCTAGCTCCAACTTTATGAGCTTTGGATCAAATAGGAGGTAAGAGCTTTGGGCGCTTGACACAAAGTCAAATGTCATGGATGTGAGGCCTTGTACCACCTTGTGATTAGTTCTTTGGTTCAAATTTTACAATGCTCCACATGCAGGGTTTCATCCGAGTACCCTTTCGACTCCTGCATTTTGTCTCGAACAGGGTGTTGGCCTTAGAAGTTTTCAAGCAGTTGTGTAATATTGAAAATGATTATTGGGGAGGAAAACATCTGAATTCCTATCTGACGTTGCCAATCATGTTTGGCTCAGTAGGATTGGCCAAGAAGAAGAGTCCAAGGGTGAATAGTTTTGAGGTATTGTATTCCAAGTTGGGTCACCTCAGATTGGTGGTTATATGCGACACATGGAGCTATAATCTAGTGGGGAACTTGGCAGAGGTAGGAATTAAGATTCCTCACCAGCCTTGGTCATTTTGGGACCCTTGGAGAAATGCAGATGAGGGAAATGAGAAGTTATACGTCAGCCTTGAGCGCATTCCTTCTAGCTCGGGTCGACCACCTTGGATGAATTTTTATCACATAATGGCCAAGCCTAACCTGAACCATTTAATAAATCAATTCCTCTACAGCCAGTTAGCAAGGCTCAGTTGGAAGCCTAAAAAGATCAAAGATTTCTAGATTTATAGACAAGAGATTAAAAGGACTAATAGGCTATTTCAGGAAGTAAACTCGGACAACCAGTTTGATGATGCCTAGTACCATGAGCATTCAGATAGTGATGATTCTCCTAATCCTTCAGAGTCTGAGAGGTTCAGTGAGGCAGAGAGTGCAGCCCCAGAGCATGAAGAAGAAGTAGCCCAAAAGGCTCCAATGATTGTGGAAGGTCCCTTGCAAGGAGAGGTGGTTAGTGGACAACAATTGCAGCATGAGAGCTCTTCAAATACACAACTGTCGAAGCCAACTAGCTCCTCTAGATTAGGGAAGAAGAGATAGAGCTCTGTTAGGCGCCGTCGAATGGTTATTATGGACCTAGATGATTCCCCAGAAGAGAAGAGACCTTGTATTGAGAAGGTGGTAGGAGGAGAAGAACAACGCGAAGAGGTAGTCGTATCCTCTATGAATCTTCAAGAAACTCAGGTACATTTCTCCCCCTCTTTTCTCTCTTATATGCCTTTAGTTTCCTTCATGCCTACTTTTTCCATGTCACTTGTGTCAGCTATTCCTCCCACTAATCACCTGAGGCAGGTCAACATTATGTCCCCTAGGGGTCCCTATTCACCTCCTCCTATGTCCACTACCCCTGAGATACAAGTAATAGCAACACATTCTAACCCACTGAGTCAGTAGTTTGTATCTATGATGCCTCATCGTCAAGTGGCTACTTCCCCAACCTTTTTCCCTGCTATGTTTTCACCATCTTAGAGCAGTCAGTTTATCCCACCTTTTTCCCTGGCAACTGTCACAAGACCTAGAAAATATGCTAATACATTAAGCATGCTGTCATTCCCATTAGCAGTTCCTTGAGAGTTTCCTTTCGCTGGTGGATTAGGTATTTCACCCCAAGAGTATTTCTTGTAGGTGGATGTTACCAAAAGTGCCCGGGCTAGCCAAATATAAAAGAGAAGGGTGAAGAATGTGAACAAACCTACAGAGCCCCATATGTAGACTATGTTCAATGAAAATCAAAATTCGTTGATGTTTGTGAATTTTACACCCAACGTCATCAAGCTGTTCAGAGAAATGCAACCAACTGATTATTCTATCAATGTTGTTCAGCTTGATTTATAGTAGGCTCATCTGCAGGACAAGGTAGAATTAATGGGGAAAACCCAAAGGGTGGTAACTACTAATTTCCTCAAACTCAATTTCCAGATGAAGAAGAAAGATGTACAAATTTCGGACCTAAAAGGAAAAGTGGAGATTTGGTCAAATAAGCATAAGGCTCAGGTGATTGAAAATAATCGGCTACAGGATGAAAGAAATGCCTTTGAGAGAAAAGTCGCTGAACTTCAGGCTCTGAGTGCGGATGTTGTTCCAACCTTGTAGAGAGAAATTGAGTAGTCCCAGGTGACTGAGGTGGCCCTCCACGACGAATTGAAGTTGGGAAGTGATGGTTTGAAATAGCTCTGATAGAGTACCAATGATGAGGTAAATGAAATGAATGTTGCATTTGAGCAGGAAATAGAAAAGAAAAAATAGGCCAAGTTAGCCTTGAAGGAGGAGGAAGAAAATACTACTCTAAGGAATCAGATTTCAGTCCTGGAGGGAAGCATTTTAGAGTTGAAAGCATAATTGAGCAGCAAGGCTACAAAGATGGACCTTTTGAAGTCCCAGCCTCATGTATCCCAAATGAACCTACTAGAGATAGCCAAAGAACTGCATGCATCATACTAGGATAAGGTTAAGTCATTATGCCTTACCTTGCAGCTCACCCTCAAATTTATGGCGCAAGCTACCAACTTATGCAGGATGGTTAGTGAAACGATGCAACGGGTGCAGGAAATGACTTCTGATAGAGTTCCAGAGGCTAGAAAATTGTTAAGCAAATTGTATACCGCCTCCAATGAGGCATTGAGCAGTGTGGGGGTCGAGGACCGAACAACGACAACCATGAGTGTGAATCTTCTCATTTCTAGAAATGAAGCCATCCAACATGTCAGTGAGTGTAGAGAAAAGTTGACCCAAACTACCTATGATTTGCAAGCTAAATTTTCCCGACTGACTCAGCAAGGGCTTCCATCACCCTTCTTGGCTGACCAAACAATGACTTCCATAAAACACATCATTTAGAGGATTGAGCAGAAAAACAAGATTTATTTGTGTTCCAATCTTTTGATCAACCTCCGACTTCCGCCAATATCTAAAGCATGGTGCATTAGTTGGTGCAACTCTCCTTTCAGCTTGAGTCCTTGGTGAAGATATTTGGTGGATTTCCTTTTAAGGCAATTATTGATTTGAACATGGCACATGAGAACTTGCGTCCTCTCTTTGCACCATTGAATGAGGTTTGGACATGTGAGGCCATAATCTGGAGTTTGTCATTCTACATGTGAAATGTCCCTGTGAGTCGCTAGGTTGTGAATGTTTATTCATGCACCACTCTTTTCCTTCGCGGTCTTTCTTTCCTTTGCGGCTTTGCCTTTTATTTTGGTACCGCTCGCAACTTTTCGATCGCCGCCACATGGCTTCCTATTAGAGCTTCCCTTTGAGACACTTCTCTTTCTTTTTACTGGGCC